>CM067508.1:25174151-25261651 GCA_034509495.1 Acestrorhynchus altus
CTGTGTGTGTGTGTGTGTGTGTGTGTGTGTGTGTGTGTGTGTGTGTGTGTGTGCGTGTGTGTGCGTGTGTGTGTGTTTGTGAGTGTAATCAGGACAAAGGTCTGACCAGCAGAACAAAAACACAAACTCCAAAATAACTCTCCTTTATGTCCTTATGTGGGCCACTGTCTCATCCCCCCAAATTAAGTCAAGGGTGGCAAGTCATAGTATAACATAGAGAAGGTGTGAACTTCAGATGATTTAATGCTAGTTTAATTTGCATAAACCATTATCAGAACAGATGTAAATATTTTAAACTAAAGAACTTGTTCAAGCAAAATATACTGTAATGATCTGTTCATAGATACATTTATGCCACCCGCCTTTTGAAATATGTTTTTTTACTACGACCACAAAAAAAATATCTCTAGAAGCATCAATATAAATAACTACAGTAGAGTATACAGTATTGGGACACGTGCTCATTCAATTTATCCTGCTTTTGTTGTAACTGTTGTGTAACTGTCTACTTTCCAGGGAAGGTGTTGCACTAGGTTTTGGAGCATTGCCATGAAGATTTGAATGCATTCACTAAAAAGAGCATTAATAAGGTCAGGAGGCTGGATGATCACCAACTGACCTCATCCCCAACTCCCCAACTCATCCCAAAAGTACTGAACCAAGCCCCATCACCCTTTATACCCCTCTAGCCAACATCAGGAATTAGGTATGGTACCAAACGATTAATGTTTATCTTCTCCAGAGAGTGTTATTCTATTGGCAGAACTTATCGATAATGACCAGACTAGCTGTGTGTGTGTGTTTGCACAATGGTGCCAGCAATGGGTGCAATTTAAAACAACTGCATGCATTCATTAGAGAGGGTCTCCACAGACATTTGGAGAGACTGTGTATAAACAGGCCATGTGTGACTAGCTGCACTCATTTATGTCCATCTATCCAGCTGCTGCCCACACACTTGGGAAATTGTACCAAATAATGACTGCAGAAACCTTTTTTTATCACAAGGAACTTCAGGTCATCGAGGTTCTGGGGTACAGAGTTGCGAGCCTCCACATGGTGACTCAGCTAATGCCATAGGTTTTCTACGGGATTCAGGTCTGGAGAAGGACAACGATGAGGTTTAATTTTAATTGAACCAGGAAATGTGAAGGTTGATTCACAACACCTGTTGTGAATTTTGCCATTAAGCTCCTTGTTAGAGAACAGCAAGTTGTGCAAAAAAACAAACAAACAAACAGTTGGACATGTGCATTCAAATGTTTGGAGAAGGACACATTAAGTTCACCTTTAAAGGCTAGAGTGCATTGTAGTTTCATTCTGAAATTTCACCTGAAAACCAAACAGAGCGAGAGGGTCGGGGGAGGGGGGCGGGTGGGAGGTGTAAATGGTGATGGTGCTTGGTCCGATACTTTGGGGATGAGTTGGGGAGTTGATGGTGAACTGGGGTGACCTGAAAAATGCTCTTGTTGCTGAATGAAAAAAAAATCCTTACAGCAGCGCTCCAAAATCTAGTAGGACACCTTGCTTGGACAGTATCCATCGAAAGGAGGATAAACTGTGTAAGCATGTATTCCAATACTGTATACTCTATTACATTTATTTATAATGATCCTACTAGAGATATAACTATTCAAACGTTCTGAATCATTGCATTCATTAGAAGGACTGTTCACAAACATTTGGACAGTTCAGTGTCTTTAATTTGTTCCCCACATTATCACTCTTGTATCCCAGAATTTCGTGCTCCCTGCAGCCGGTGACTGACATGAATGTTGCTCCCAGGGATGTTTTGTTTACATTTGGAGCCGCTCACGGATATCATACTTGTGCTGCCAGATACTGTGATGTGTCTCAATAAAAGGGGCCAAAAGTGTTCCATATATTCTCTGTTACTTTCACACACCAGGTCTGGATCATGGAAAGACTCTTGTTATTCAAAAGTTATTATTCACGAGTCAAGATTCATAAGGAACGGGTTGCATGTCAAGGCTAAAGTCTATTTGTGCACAACTTTTTCACTAACTCGAGTGGCCATCTCTGGTGTGCATGTCTAACTTCTAAAGGAAAATTACTCAGTATATCACTTCTTGTAGAAGCTGGCTCTATACCACACACCGCACTGCCTTGCAATTGAAGCAGCTTTGGACGCTTTCCCAGAACCACCAGCACTTCTCCCTTTTTAATTCCATACTTCTACAGAAGCATGATGCCAGACAGATTGGTGCAGCCTGCAAAGTGCTACTCATACTGTCATCCCTGTTACACCCTCACTAAACTGTCCAACTGTGATAAAGACGTAATCCAATGTTTTAAATGGCATGTAAAAGCTGACATACTGAAGAATAACATTGTATCAGGGTAAGATCCAATTACTTCTACCAAACAAACTGTCCCATTCAAACACACTGTCCCACTCTCAGTGGAATACACACTATTCATTAAAACTGGGATGTTTATGGTAGTGATGTTTTCTGATGTGAGTGTTGCAGTTTGGTTCAGCTGAGGTAGTCCAGTTTTTGAAGACAGAATGCTGGACAGGTGATAAAAGGATAGCATCTCTTAGCATTTAACTATTGCTTCATCACATGCATCACGAGTTTGTGCTTTTATGGACACCAGCCATGGTCAAGTTGCCTGGTTCAAGCAGAAATCTAGAGTCTAGAGGTGATGAGCCAGTATCAGCAACACCATATTCTCCTTAAGTTGTCATATTTGATCTTTTTTTTTGATTGGTCTCTAATGGGCAGGGTTTATGCAAATTGTAAAGATGAAGAATGTCAAGAATGTGAGGAAATAATTTGGGGGTATTAGCCAATTTTCCAGCTGTGCTCGAAGAACAAAAGTGTTTGAGGCTCATGTTTTTTTGGTTCCATGTATTGATCTCTCATTACAGACCACAGTTTATTATAAAGCCCCTTAAAGATATTAACCAATTCATCAGATCATTTTGATATCAAACCCTAAAATCAAAAGTTAATTAAACCCACGTTAACCAATAATTTAAGATCAGCCCCCTGAATGAGGAAGATCACAAATGTGCTGCCTTTCAGTCAGTGTGATTAGAAGGATTTGAAAATAATTGTGACAATAACTGTTTCCCGAGTGTGTTTGTTGGGAATACATTATGAAAACAGCACAGTGCGCAAGAAATGTTCTCATAATGGTAAATAATTTAAACCCAAAAGCTGCCAAGCTTGTTTGTCTGTCTATAGGCATTGTAGAATTTCCTACAGGGAAAGGAAAACAGACTACTTAGACAGACAGGCACCACAGGCAAACAAACCAGACAGCTGTTACACACACAGACACACACACACACACACACACATTATAATGGGGTTATAATGAAAATCTTCAGACGTTATTTACATTAAATACATAATTTTACACAATTACAAGTGGATTGATTTATATGTTCTATTTATTTTGGCTTTCAATTGAATGTTTTTATAGTCTAGAGTTAGTTTGGAGGAATACAATCAACTCTCTGTTATACGTTATAAAGTACACCATAGCAAACACATAGAGTTCCCTGCCCTCGTTATGTACAGTTACAAGAAAAAAGTGTCATGTCTATCATTTGTCAGTCCTGCCTTCCTTGCTGTTTCTCCCCATGTGCTCCTAACCTCCTAAGGTTGTGTTTTTGACTCCTCCCTTGCTCCACCCCTTACCAGCTGTGTCTCATTTGTAGCCCTGCCTCCTCGTTATCATGTTCCAGGTGTGGTCAATGCTGTGTTCTATTTAAGACCCTTTGTCTCAGGCCTTCTGTTTCCTACCCTGTATGTTAGGAGAGCTTGAATTTGTTTGAGAGTCTGTCGGTTTGTAAGTTTGTTCTCATGCTCTTCCTTTCTGTCTCGATTTAGTGTTAATGTTCCTTGTGTTAGTTCAAGTACCCCAATTGTATGTTTCTCTAGTCCTTGTCTCTCCAGCAACCCAAACCTGACAAAAAGGTGTACCTTTTGGATTTACCTGTAATTAACATTGATAACTAATTGTAATCTGATTATTAGTCATCAAAAGCTGTTCTAATATATAAACCCCTGAACATATGTGGGGAATCGGATCAGCCTGTTCCAGCCTTTCCACACATACAGTATAGGCATGGAAATTCTCCATGTCATATGTCCTCACTGCAGGAATATTCCATGAGGTTTAGGTAAGGCACTACACCTGTCTAGAGCATACAGGAGGTAGGTATGACCCACTGTGAATTCCCTACATTAACTACTCTGTTCACACATGGGGTCATTCAGACATTAGCCATACTTTGTTTGGTACCACTGATCCAGGCATCTGCATTCACAGTAAGCAATCTTGTCATGAATTCTGCAAATTCTGATCTCTTGATGAGAACAATTATCAGAAGACCTCAGATGTGTTGCATGAAGTCTAAACAAGCCCTGCTTAGTATTAAACTGCACTGTATCTGCATGTATTCTGCTCTGAATTTCTCATGTATTGCACAGGCAGGAAGTATATGGGAACTAAACAAGCCCACCTAGTACAAAGCTCTGATCACAATGTAGTGACTCAGATTACTAACTGTAGCCTGGCGATGTGGTACATTTGGAGCTGGTTGAGGGAATTGATTTCCTGCTATTGTTTTTTCACATGTTAGAGGAGCCTGTTGTGTGCAGTAATGTGTTGGAAACAGTGGGGAGCGGCAAAGATTATTCAGGCTCTCAGGAGGCCTAGGAGTCGGTGCAGAGTCTGATTAAAAACTTATTCTCTAGGAACAAAGAGAGAGATGGCAATCGCAGTGTAAACTTATGTAAGCAACAGAAGACCAGGCGACACAATATTAACAAAGGAGGCATTCAACACTGGAGAAATCATACCAACAGAACTGTTTCTAAACTGATAAACCAACATGCACTTTTATAAATAGCTAAAGGGAGAATTCTGTGGTTTTATTATGAAATATACAAATGTTTTGCAAATGAGATCAGCATTTAGGGAATTTTGAAACAAACAATGCTAGTTTGTTTCCAACCTTTACAGTTGAGTAAACTTCAGACAATGTAGGCTACTGTGATCAGGAACAGCCTGAGCCTGTGTCACGACCAGACCATCTATAAGGCCATTCATTTCTACCTGTGCCGACTAATGAGAATCATGTGAGTTATGTCTCGATGCATCATTCTTTTAGTTTAAAAACCCTTTTCCATCACTGTTCTGCCTTTAGGCTTTAACAATATTCAAACATTTCTACCCTGTCCTGGAGTAAAAATCTACTTTTCCCATTCCATTTTTAATGCACATTTTCAAAATCTACAAAAATGTGCTGGGTGGAAAACCCACTGTACTTCCACTGTAATTAAAGTTTACTCTAGTTTAGAGTTGTAGCCCCTTTATTTTTAAGAGCGTAATACAGAGAAATAGTAACTACATGTACAGCAAAAGCTTAAAAGCTATTCTGGTTTTACTAATTCTGGTTTTACTACTTACAGACTTGTTATTAAAATATTAACATTTTCATTTTATAAAACACTGACTGTTTCTCCAATATTCCAAATAAAAAGTTACAGCATTTATTTGCAGAAATGACAACTCAAATGTAAATTTAGTAGTCCTCAAATAGAGCGAATAGTCTGGTCAAAAAATGGTCACCGTCTGGATTTAACTAAGCAAATATGTCCCATTGAATAATTACTGCATGGGTGATTATGATTTAGCTGGCAACAAGTAACCCTAAATGATGCAGTGAGTAGCTTCTCATTTGTTAAACAACCATGTCAAAAGACACTTTCTGTATATATTAATGTTTCAGAAGAGTCAAATTATTGGGTCACATCAAGCAGAGAAAACATTTAAGGACATTTCTGAAACTACTCAAATCAGGTTAAGAACTGCTCAATGCACTATTTAAAAAGGGGAGGGAATTTTTAAGGAAGGCATGTGGTCTGAAAAAAAATCTTGAATGATTGTGATCAGCGATCACTTAAACATTTGGTGAAATTCAAGTAGAACTCAGGAATATGTTTAATAGTGAAAGTAAGAGCATTTGCATACACTATGAGAAGGGAACTCGAGGGATTGGAACTATACAGGTGTTTAGCCTAAACAAAATGCTCAGTGAAGCTAACCAGCAAAGCGGCTTCATTTTGCTAGGGGGCATAAAGGTTGGACTCTGGAGTGAAGTGAAGGAAGATGATCGGCTCTGATGAGTCCAGATTTACCCTGTTTGAGAGACGGGAACATCATGGTAAGAAGAGAGGTGGACGAGGCGAAGCATCCATCATGCCTAGTGCCTACTGTACAAGCCTGCGGGTGCTATGATCTGGGGTTGCTGCAGCTGGTCAGGTCAAGGTTCAGCAACATTGTGCCCAAATTGTGAAAGAGTGGTTCAGGTCGCATGAGATTTTTCTACACATGGATTGTCCACCACAGAGTCCAGACCTGAACTCCACTGAGAATCTTTGGGATGTGCTGGAGAAGACTGTGCATTGGTCCAAATTTCCCATCAACAATACAAGAAAGGTGGTCCAACAAAATGAGTGTAATCATTTAACTAGATCACCTCCATCTCTCAATATAGTTTAAAAGATCAAACATTCATGTTTTAATACGAAGAACAAAAATAGTTTGAGAAATTAGTCTGGCTTGTTATTACATTACTCATCATAATACATCCTTAAAGCTTATGTATGATGCAGGCTGCACAGGATTACACAAGTAAAGGTCCTTTGATCACAAAGCCCACTTCTGTTGTTTCTAATAAAACATAAACAGATTAACATGAGGTAATACTTGATTTTGGACACACTTCGTCATTTGATTAGTGTGATCCCAGCCAGTACTTACAGCCATAAATACAAAGGGCTCTTTATTCAAAACCATAAAAGAACCACTTTTGGTTGCCTAAATCAGTGTTTCTCAAACCTGGTCCTGGAACCAGCCTTCACTGCACATACTAATGGATCCCTGCTCTAACACACCCCCTGGAAATCTGAAAGGGCTTGTTAATGAGCTTATTGGTTGAATCAGGTGTGCTGGGAGCAGGAACAACACTCAAATGTGCAGGAGAGATCTGCACCCAACTATTAAATCTGGTACTTTAAATGTCACTGATTAATCGGAACATTCTTTATGGAGTTCTAAGTATGATGTCTCTCTCCTTATCTCATTAAAGCATTTTCTTTGAGGAACCTCCAAAACACTAACACACTATATTAAGAATCAGTTTTGATACATGCATGTCGGCTCTAAAGTCTTCTTGTACTTCTCTTGCTCCCTGTCTCAGCAGCCTCAGTGATGAACACCAGGCTTGACCAGAGTGGAAGTAAATCAGGGCAGTGTATGAGGCTCTTAAAAAGACTGTACCCTCCACTTTCCCATAAACAATGTCATCCACTGGACAGCCCCATAGGCACAGTGTCCTATATATAGGCCAGCGAGAAGGGACTTTCAGGAGGGTAGGACCCTACTTAGCAATACACTGGCCTGAGAGAAGTGTGTGTGTGTGTGTGTGTCTGTGTGCATGGCTGCGTATGTGCGTACTTGAGACATGTTTGTTTCCTGGACAAATATGTCCTGACTTTGTAGGAAAAGAGCCTAACTTTTCAGGACCAAACAAATGGTCTTGGGGATTTTTAAAAGGAACAAAGCCAGAGATTTTGCAAACACTCTTAAAAATGTGATGTGAAGGTTTAAATAATCTTCATGTAAATGTTCTTCACAGATATATAAATGGTTCAATTTCACCATGATCTCACATTAAGGTTAGGTAAGGTTTAGGTGTAGGTTAAAATTAGGTTATGGTTAGGTTTTTGTGTAGGTTAAGGTTAAGTGTAGATTGAGATCATCAGATTCCATTTTTAAATCATTTAGTTTTTGTCTGATTATAATAATTATATAACAGTTTTTTTCTTTAATTATTAGATTGTGAGTCAATGCTCAGTTGAGTTGACATGTCTCTAGTTGTTTCTTTGTCACTAGAGGTTGCATTTCCTGTGAATGTGGCAATGCATCATTTTACAGGGTGAAAAACAAATCACCAGTGCAGACACTTTCAACGGGAGATCAGACACATTTTATACCAAACTAAACTTTGCCAGAAAAAAACATCACAAACAGCACATTCTAGGCTTTTTGGAACAATGTGCTTCTGACTGCATTTTTTACTTACACACCTCCCATGAAAATGAGACAAGTGCAGTCTGTCTGATGGAAGATGCTGTACTTTGACGTCCACTGTGTCAAGAGCTACCTTTTTAGGCCCATGATGACATTTTATGCATTTTGCCATTTGCTCTTGGGCCGATCTTGCTAGGACAGCCTGACCTGGCCATGTTGGAAGTTGATTCACTTGTACATTATTGTCCAGACACTGTAACGGCTGATTTCTAATAGTTTTGAGATCTTTTAAAATCCCTTAAATGTGTTAGAAAAGGGTTCACTGGGGGATCTGCTGTTTATATCCAGATTTGTGTGTGTGTGTGTGTGTGTGTGTGTGTGTGTGTGTGTGTGTGTGTGTGTGTGTGTGTGTGTGTGTGAATGAATAGCCTAAAGATGAATATTTGTATGCCATTCACAAGCACATTATAAAACAGGAAAGGCACAGACTCCTTTGGAAGGCAAGGCATCAGGGAGCAGATGAGAGCATGCAGTGAGGCTGAGACCAGAGGCTTTTAACACTTTACACACTTCTGCTTTGTCACTCAGCTCCTAGTGTGATGAAATGTACTCTGTAGACATCAAGTGCATACACTTAATAGTGAGTTTCAGTGCAGATAGCTCATTGCAGTGTGCCCTCAGAATGAATTTGTGTGTGTGTGTGAGTGTGAGACACAGTGTATGTAAATGTGAGCTCAATTAGCTCAAACCACCCCCCTCCACTCACTCACATTCTATAACCACTTATTTAGCTCACCCTCATGCATCACACTTTCATCCTCAGTAAGAGAGGAGAGCTCATTAACCTCATTGCTTGTGCAATTTCTTTAATTCAATCCATTTTCCTTTTGTCACTTGAATATATTTCGCCTTTGCCTGCTTATTATTGATAATCAGTTAAACAAGCAGTAGTCTGGACCTAGTTGGTCTAAATGTGTGCATGCACATACAGAAACATCTGCAATGTGTCCCTGTGAGGCAGCATAGTGCATCTTTTAAGTTCAGTACCATAAAACATAATGGTGCTGAAGTGATTCACGTGAGAGCCATAAGAGCAGTCACTATTATGCAGATCTTGAGTCAGGTCAGACCCAGATGCTGGACCTGGGCCTATAACTAAAAAAAGCTACTGAAAACTATTTCATTATGATGCAGTATATGTTTATCAGCATGAGTGTTCTAGTCTTTATGGTACAGGATTTGTACTTGGGAAATTCATAGCTAATTGCATGCATTGTAAATATCACAAGATGCTACAATGACATGCAACTTGAGTGAATGACACATACAGGGCAGGGCTCCAGGCAACAGTGGTGCTTTCTCTTTCAACAGCTCCTTTGGATTTCTAAAATAAAATTATATACTGTCATTATACTTGAAATACTCAATTCAGAGAGTCAGGTAAAGACTTTGAGGTCAGCCTCTGGAACAAGGGATGGTTAAGAGCCTTGATCAAGGCCCATAGTGACAACAGTGAACTTGGACAGCAAAGCTCAGAGCCTGTGATCTCTAACTCCAGTGCTCTTTAACCACCAGTCAACACTACCAGCTTTCTGAGCACTAATCCTCAGAATTTGTTTTGCAATAAGTTAGCTTCAGTTACACAAACAAAACTGAATGTGATTATCCTGACTGAAACAGATGAATGCACTGATGCAGACTTTAGTCTCGAAGGCTATTAAAACAACTAGATCTTTGAAGCTTCTGAATGTCTTTCATGAAGAAGTAACATTATGCTCTGTAACAGCTCAGGCATGTGTGGACAATGTGGATTTCTATGAGTTCTATGGCAAGAAATTAAAAATACTTAATGGGCATAAAAATTGTATGAGTGCCAAAAACAGCAACACTACAGCAATTGGGGGACTTACCAACCTTCTGATTCAGCCGCCTGTCACTGCTAGACTGCAGCTGTTATCCTACTATTATCTGACTCATTTTTCCCAGTAACTTCTGAAAAGAGAGATGCACTGTTTTTAGGGTGTCTAACTTTCACATGGCTATATATTTAGTGTAACACTAATGTAATAGGTCTAACTATATGGGTTCTTTACAATTAAAGGGTTCAACTGTAGAGACTGGTAGTAGAAAACTGTAGGTATGGCTTATCCCATGTTGAATTATAAGATTTAACCATTTACTTCTCTGTACAGATTCAGCCAGAGACAGACAGAGAGAGAGGCGTACAGACATAGATAAGAGCGAGAATCTAAGAGCTATAAAATCTGTAAATATACCAAAAGGAAGGGACTGTAAATAGACATTTTTATTCACAGATAAGCTAGTTTTGGACAATAAAGATAATTTCCATTCATCAAATACGGGTCATCTGAGACCTCATTACACTCACTCCATATGGCTCTGTTCTGCAGCAGCAGTGGGCTATAATAATCATTTCACCTGAAGAGCATGGCAGCTTTTTTTGTACTTACTGCCTCTGAGTTTCAGTCTTAACAGTTCAAGTGGGCAGTAATCAATACACACGCCTGTAGGAGAGACAGCCAGCTCCTTTCCTCAGCCCAAACTCTCCTGCAGCACAAGGAAGCAGTTTTAAAGCAGTAGGATGATGGGGCCCCTGGCGCTCCACCAAATAGAGACTGTTAGATCACAAGGCTGAGGTTCCAAAACAAGCTATGAAACCACAGGACACACACACACACACACACACACACACACTGATGTTTTATATATACTAATGTTTCTCATAAATAGAATATCATGTGTTTAATATTTCCATTCAATTATTGAGTGTCAACGCTCTGTCATCATTCAGCTCCTATCTGCTCCCTTCTTGTCATCGTTCTGTTTTGTTTTAGTTCCCCACATGCGTCTCTGTTTTATTCTTGTCTCTGCCCTTGCTCTGCCCCCTTTTCCACCTGTGTCGTTTGTAAATTAGCCCCAGGTGTTTCTAGTTTTGTATGTGGTCTTTTGTTTCGGTCTTTCTTGATTGGTTAATAAATAATCTGGTAGGTATGTATATGTGTGTATATATACACTTCCATGTATAATGCCTTGTGATGTGATTACTGCTTCGGAGGTGGTTGTTTAACTGGTTTACGATCAACCACAACATTATGACCACCTGCTTGTTTCTATATTTCACTTAATTTTTTATCAGGTTCACCACCTATACATATAAGACTTCACCCTGTTATTTGCAATGGTCAGGACCCCAAGAGGACCACCACAGAGCAGGCATTGTTTGGGTGATGAGTCATTCTGCTTTCTCAGTTACACTGACTCTGTCTTTATCTTCCTGTCTGTTCTAGTTATTTGCTCTAAGCACATGGGTTGTGTTTGTTTTGTCCTTATCTCCTCCCTTGCTCCACCCCTTAAAACATGTCTCATTTGTAACCCTGCCCCCTCGTTATCATGTCCCAGGTGTGGTCAATATTGTGTTCTATTTAACACCCTTGTGTCTCAGCCTGTCTTTGTCAGTCCTTTTGTTTCCCACTCTGTATGTTAGTGTAGCTCGCTTCATTTGTTCCCGTCTTGCTTTGTTTTCCAACTTTGTGTAGAGATTGTTGGTTTGTTTCGATCCCGGTTTGTTTTTTCTCACATTTAGTCAGTCAATTGTTTAGTGTTCATTGTTTGCTTTGTGTTTTACCAATAAATCTAACCCAGCGTTTACCTCCACTCCCTAATCATCTGTTCCGTCTGCCCGATCTTGACCAGAATAATTTTAGTTTTCCTCCCTATGTAGTTTAGACACATCTAACATATTATATTTATATTTTAGCTATTGTATTTACTGCTGCATTTTGTGCTGCCACATTGGATGCCTCAATTTCATTTGGAATGATCCATCATCCATCCATCATCTGTCAGTTCATTTTTGAGAGATATAAACACAAAATTGACAAGTCCACATTTTGAGATACTCGTATACATTGTCTCCAACATTGTAACTTAACAAAATATAAAAAATCATTTTAGAGCATTTTGCTCCATTCATTACGACAGTCTGACATACTGTGGAACTACAGATTCACAATATTCAGAGCTGTGGAAAAATGGCATATATACTACTGTCCCAATGTTTGTGGACACCCCTTCTAATGAATGCATTCACCTACTTTATGCTGAACCCATTGCTAACACAGATGTGCAAATGCATACACAGCTTATTTAGTCCATGCAGAGGAGCATCATCAATAGAATAAGACTCTCTAGGTGATAAACACTGGCATTGGCAGTAAACATGCCATGACTAATGAGAGTTTAGGCTGCACAGAGGCGTGGCTTGATACAATATTTTAGGATGAGCTTAGGCTGAAGTGGTATTCATCATCTAAAATCAACCTCAAAATAATGCTCTTGCACCACTGAATGCTATCAAATGCTCCACGACAAACTGCAAAATCAATAGAAAGCCTTGCCTGCTGGTAAAGACAGTTTCTCCAACAAAAACTAGACAAGCTCTTATATTTTGTCTATTTTCTGGCTTAAAATCTTAACTATATGGTTAAAATGCACCAACCACACACACACACACACACACACACACACACACACACAAACACTTGCTGCTCAGGCAGCTTGGAGCTAGACCATTGTAGCTGATAAACAGAAATACAAAAGAGTTGCTTTCCCATTCAAACTCTTTGTTAGATGTCTTCTCTGACACTGTGGCTAAACATCTCTCTCTTTCTCTCTGAGTTCATATGGAGGGCATCACTAACACTGTTCATTGAGTAAATACTTCATCTAAACAATGAGGAGCTCTAGCTAACAATGCAGCTGCCAACAGGATCAATTCAACACTGGACAGAAATCAATATACGCATGCACGTCTCACTGGAAACCCACAGGCCTTTTAGTTCAATCTGTGTGTGGATGGGGTGGTGAGGACTATTACGTATTTGGGCTGTATCGATTTGTTTCCTCAAGACCCCTGCTGGTGTAAAAGGGGTGGAGAGGGGTCCTTTAATACATTTTTCTCTTGCTGTTTCTCATTCCTAGGCAAGCAGATGGTGAACACGGTGCCTGTGACTAGTAAGCTCCGGTGTATAAGTGTTTGGTTCAATAAAGTACCCTAAATGGGTAAAATGGTCTAAATAGTAGATTATGGATATATTATGAGTTGTACTGGTTTGTACATTGTATTGGTAATATAGTTCAGCTTAACTCTAAGTGGTAACCAGAGGGTCTAGAAGACTGGTGGAGGCTTTTGGCTTTGTCCTTCAGACTCATTAAAATCTGCCCCGGGGATAGCTGCGATACATACATGTCCACATTAGTAAACTGTCATGAATTTGGAGCTTTCAGAGCACTGCATAAAAATGCCTTTTTCTTGGATGCACTGATTTGTTTCTTATTACAAACAATAACACCAGATCGAAATGTACAGATATTCAGTTTACATTTTCTAAGCTTGATAAGTCTTTGAATGTGAAGCATAATGATATCTCATTCTTCACGTATGAAAATCAATACAACTACAGCATCGACATATCAGGCTGTCACAGAGATCTCCCTTTGCTCTGCATTAAGGTCAACATATTGCTGATGTTAATGCTTTGTGCAATCTTCTAATCCTGCTGCAAACGGCGTCCAGTTATGTCCTCGAATTCATTTTACAGGGACAGTGAAGCCTAGTCTAAAGCTGAACTGGCTAGATTACTAGAGAAAGAACTCCAGAGATTGTGCAGCACACACACCCCCAACCAAGACAAAATCAATACACTTACACACAGCCAATGCTTGCTTGGATAGTCATATCTATCCCATCAATTCTAAACACCATAGATTTGTGTGAATAATGTATACACAGTTAATAAAATACCAATATTTGACATGATTGTGTTCTGAATGTGACATTTGCAAATGCCTTTAAAGTGTATGTCACTGCCCAGAGATTACGTGTGTCCATGTTTCATATATTGGGTTAGATTTACAGGGTTATATACAAATAAAACTCTTGAAATATACATCCTTTGGTATCCACAAAAAGACAGCAAAGCATATTCTGAATACTTATTTGCAAGTCTTTGCATTAGAGGCACTTTGGGAGACAGTGTTTTACTGTTTAATATTCATTGAAATATAAAATAGAGACTCGAAATGAGACAGAGGGAGAGAGATGGAGAGTTGGGGAGGGGGTCACCTCCGGCCTTGCACCGCCTTTCGCCCAGGACTACCAGGCACAGCAAAGCTCAACTACAAACACTCGCTGCTCTTTTAGACTACAGGCAGAGATAAGCGATATTATCTGGATGATTTCAAAAGAAACACCCGACTACACTACAGGCTGCTGTTGTCGAGAGTGTGGCCACTGCCAGGATGGTACAGTGGCCTGTAAGTGAAAAACAAGGGAACAGACCAAAAAAAAAAACAGCAGCACAATCAGACTCAAACTTTGACCAAACAAATCAAGCAGGTGATTTTGTAAGGACCTACCCTTTCACTTTTGAGTTAAAGCAACATCATATCACAATTTTACCAAAAATATCAAAACACCCAATGTCTTAACCTCCGGCTGTAACAGGGAGAATGGCATCATATCAGTAGTGAGTGAGAATACCACTGCTGCACTCTTCAGCGATGATGCAGCACAAGACCTCTCCCCAGAACTCGTGCTGCACAAGCAAAGTGTATTACTGTATCTGTAATAGTACTCTGCTCTCTCAGTCCACATCTTCTTTCCCTTCAGATGGATTCATCTCAGCTTGTCAACAAATGCATGTACACAGCTGTCCTTGAAGAATTCTTGAGGCGGTTACTCAACATAAAAGCCTTCATTTTGGAAGTAACGGTAAAGCAGATGTCCCGATGCTTTGTCTGCGGAGCAGAAGCTTCTGTTAAGACTGACGCGATCACACAATCATCTCAATAGCATTTCATTCAGGCCAGCAGGCAGAGGGCAGACACAAGGCTGAGTGGCTATAAAGCCTCTATCACCACAGAATGATTGACCTTCAGTAAAGCAGTTATATTTATCCCCGTGAACTGTATGCTTCCAGAGCATGGCTGGACCACTGACACATGAGAGTCAGTGGTTAGTGGTGATGATGCCTTGGGGTGAAATCTCTTGATCTCAGGCGTGTTGAAAAGAAAGTAATTACTGGCACACAGACCCGCCTCCTTGAGGGTCGTTCAGTAACCTCAAGCCTCAGTGGAGCCTGGAACCATTTCTGTAGAAGTTTTCATTCATATCATTTCTGTTCAGCGCAATGAAAGTCAGTGCAGGGCGTTACGTTGAGCCACCTCTCTAATATTGAGAAAGGTTCCCCTTGTGCCACAAACCCAGTCAGCCTGGACTCCACAGTAGAAAATGTAGTGTGGCACCCAAGTCATGAATATCTGCCGGTGGTAGGTTCCCAGCCACTGCATATAAAGACATCCCCTCAAAATGCCTCAGATCATGCCCATTTTCCTGCATGTGTCTTCAAGAACTGGCTGTTCACTTGCTGCCTAATCTGAATAATCCCCCCACACCCACCCCCCTGACAGGTGCCACTGGAATGAGACTGTTCACTTCACCTGCCTGTGGCTTCAGTGGTAAAGCTGATCACTCCACAGTGACCACGAGGGCAGCTTCTTGCTGCAAACAAATCTGATGTCTGGTTTTATCACTGGTTGCTGACCACACTTGGACTTGATAAGTAGCCTCTTCTCTCACATCTATCCGATGCCTTCCAAAGACCAAACATCTGCAGTAGCGCCGCTTGCCCAAGCTGTTATGGTCTTAGGTACCTGTGAAAATAAAGCTTCACCAAAGATGACTCCCTGGAGCTGAAACAGCATGCGTCATGTGCAGGATAACAGTGGGGCTTTCGACATCTCCATCAGAACAGATCTCACAGAAGACACAAGTCAACACAGAAAGACTGAGCAATAGGTGTGTTCCCTGGAGAGCATCCAGACAAGAAAGAGTCCTCATGAAAATGCCTAGTATGACAGAATTGTGTGCTTCGACCACTTTCTGCTGTCCAGTGATGCTCGATGCTGTCAGTGCTTTACCTCTCTTGGGCCATTAGGGTTCTTCACCAGTGGCACAAAGTGCAGGACAGAGGTTCTCCAGAAGCAGGACTGGTCAATGCTGAGTGACTCTGTGGTCCAATAATCATCTCTCCTGACCACAACAGGCCTGCCCACAACCTCGTCTAGAGCTGAAAGGAGAGAAAGCACACAGCAGTCAGTGCTCTGCCTCCTGCAGCTGCTCCAGCTCGTGTCTGAGCGCCTCCTGCTGGTCAGCTCTGCGCACTTTTTGCTGCTTCAGGCTCTGGATTCTCCTCCAGCACCACCAGCCCGCACTCCGCCGCGCGGATCTTCTCCCGGGTGGCCTCTGCTAGCTCTCGCGTCAGCCGCTCCACCTCCGCCCGGTACTGATCCGTCACATCCTCCATCAGCCGCCATCGCCTCCTGCTTTCGCACCTCCCGCTCTACACTCCGCCTCGCCAGCACAGATCTGCGGAGGCCCAGAATGGGAGCAGGGTTGGTTACGCGGCAGCTGCTGCAGTCCCCACCCATGTGCAGAAGACCATACTACGATTGCTGCCAGTTGGCTTGCAGTCAGCACTCCTGAGCTGCAACCTCTTATCAATCCCAGCATAGGCTAGGAGACGTCAGGGCTAAATACAAATTAGGAGGCGGGGCTTATCCATATAGGGAAGAAAAACAAAGCAAAACACCCCACTCTGTCTGCATGCAGGAGATGCATAGATGCACAAATCAGGTGGGTAGTGCGAGACAACACCTGCAATAGAGGAATTGTGTGTGTGGCCATTATTATTATTAGTGTGTGTGTGTATTATTATTATTATTACTATTCTTTAACGCAGTGATTGTATCTTCATCATTATTAGTGTTATTACCTTGTTATTTGTCTTATCATCATCATCATCATCATCCCAATAATAATAAATAATATTATAATAATAATATTAATTATCTTATGGCCAACTAGACTAGAGTTAAGGATATTACAGAATCATTAAACAATGTTCTAGAGAAAGTTTAAGTAGAGAGTTTAAAATAATGGCTTGTACGTTGTTGACTATAACTATAAATAAAATAAAAAGTGTATATATACAGGGTTGGACAATGAAAATGGAGAGCAGTTTCATGACTAAATTGGGCAGCCTGGTGGCCAATCTTCATTAGTGCACATTGCACCAGTAAGGCAGAGTGTGAAGGTTCAATTAGCAGATGCAGTTTAATGCACACAGCATTATAGTGACAGAGTTCAAAAGAGGACAAATTGTTGGTGCACGTCTTGCTGGCACATCTGTGACCATTCCCAAGATGAACTGACGCTGAACTGTCTGCAAAATGGAGGCCCTAGTACACCATACTAATAAATGATTGACCTAAAAACCAGGTGTTTGAGTTTCATTGTCCAACCCCTGTATGTATATATATATATATATATATATATATATATATATATATATATATATATATATATATGCTGAGCCTATAAGGAGGCTAGATGGATTTCATATATGCCTCCTTATAGGCTCAGTATGGAGTTAAAACAGAGAGGATGTCCATCTAGTGGATGCTCCTGGTATGTACACTCAGAGTGGCTGAGATAAAACAACTCATACTGGATCATTTCACAAACCAGCGCAATGTAACACTTTATGAATAACCCAGGGTCAAAAGATATTACACATGCTTTTACAATCTGAGGAGATTAAAAACTAGTTAGATCCTACGCAGGAGAACAATCCAGATACTCCAAGAATGGACCAGCAGTGGCAAACAGTCATTGGATTGCTGACCTTATCTAACAACTGGTATCTGCTATGTCTGGAGTACAAATGATACGTTTGTTTGTAAGTGCTTGGGCCCACTATTCAACTGTAGACTTTCCTGATTAGGTTTTACCATGCAATTAATGGGATTCACAAAAACACCTGGGTACAGAAGAAAGGAGTCAGCTTATGTCTCAGTTCACTCCTTAAGAATGGGATACAGCAGGTGTCAATCAACCAACCTGGATAACGAAACCATAAATCTTGGAAGGATCGGAAAAAATGCCCCAAAGGCAATAGCAAAGCCTTAGAAATCTCCCTCTACAGGCTCAATTGCTCAAAGGGTGCTTTTACCCAGTAATAGTCTGAGTTGAAGAGTTGAATATTTACATAAGCAGCATTTCAGTTAACTCTTTTTAGATCATAGATTAGGTCTATGTGAGGTCAGTTAAAGTCCAAACATGTGATGAAATTGAAGAGCTGAACATTTTTGTAAGTCACTGCTTGCTATACCATGGCATGAATGTACAGATCTAACAGGAGACATAGTGTAAAAAGAACTCATGACTCATGTAATGTACTTCCCAGTGTCCCAAGCCTATCCCGCTTTCATGTGACATCAATTTCCACTAAATTCATTTATTGCGATTCATTTGCTAAAGTGAATCACCAGACTGTGTAGTCAAATGGTATTCTGTAAATTGCCTAATTATCACGCTCTCTTTGAATCAGAAACACTATGATTAATAGAGTGGTGGATGCCAAGTGAGTTTACATGTGTCTGGTTTGGAAGAACGTCGCAACGACCTTCTTTTATAGTCATTTGTAAACTTTAATTGTTAAATATTGGAATTTTTAATACTTTAACCTTTGGGAAGGAAGTAAGTATTTTCTTGAACCTTGTCTCACCTTACATGTTTGTGTGGGGTCCATATGGGTCGCTCAGCTACACAGGAACCAGAAAATCCAAGTGGGCTTATATGGACAGAAAAGGATTAAACATAGGCTATCAGAATAATAATGATCTACACGGTGGGTCTAGATGGGACCTGTGTGATGTTAATTTGGGCTGAGGCGCGATTTAAGAAGCTGGGACATAAAGCCACTCCAGAGCCCCTGCCCACCCGGAACCCACCTAGCCCAGGTTTCACTCATGTGGGCTTACATGACATGCTGGCTAGATGAATGATTGAATGAACTCTCTCTTCATAATTGCCAGAAGTACTTTTAAGAGTGAAAGCTAGATGAAGTTAACATTATTTACTGTCTGGATTTTATTCATGGTTAGTTTTACCTAAAAAATAATGGAAGACATTCTTCATGTGATTGGTTCCCAGTGTAAGTGTATAAGGAATTGTGTGTGAGGCATCTCAGTAGAACGTGATTGATTAGCCTAGATTAGATTTAGAGTCTGGGACATTTGTTCTCCACATTTCTTAGAAACCTTCTCTTTATTACGCTACAATATTAAATGCATGCTATATATACTGTGAGAATGACGTTTATCCTGTTTTTTTAATGGAGAAAGTTGCTCTAGCCAACAGAGACTTGCACCAGATTGCTTAGACATTACTTTAAGTTTGGTATTCAGTAGATGAGGTCAGGATGTTGGATGATCACCACCCAGCTCATCTCAGCCATCCCAAAAGTATTGTATGGTGTACCATCATTTCAGTTTCACTGTTTCACAGCTCAGACCGGTGCCAATACGTTCATGTTTATCTGCTCTAGAGAGTCCTATTCTATTGACAGTACCTCTCTACAGGCACTAGACAAGCTGTGTGTGCACATCTGTGACAACAACGGGTACAAGTTAAAGTAATTGTGCACATTAATCAGATGAAATTAATCACAAGGCATCTTTGTATGGAGTACTACTTTTAAAAGTTGCATATAGCTTTTTAGAATGCATACTATTTCTTCCGAAACAGCAGCACATTCAGCACTTTGATCCCCAGATAAAGTATGCATTTTAGATAAGTGTACATAGGTGTCATAAATGCCCTTCCCTTTAACTAGATTCAAAGCTTAGGCTACAAATGAGCTAGAGTGGCTCCTCCACTAGGACTATGAAGACATAGTGTCGACTGGTCACACAAATGGAACAATGTATCAAGGCTGCATGGTGACGTCATCAGGAAGGTCCCACTTCTTGCAGTTGCAATATTAAAACTGTGCATCACTTAGCCTTGTACAAGCGTTGTTCGATCTCCTTGTCTTGGAATGTGTAAGTTTGGTTCTGGAACTCCTTGGCTGCTGGTCTAAACAACCCACACAACAGGGATATCCAGGAATGTGTCTGCCAGACTGCAGCACTCCCTTGGCCTGCCCAATTGCCAGATTTAGTGCCACTTGAGCAGCTTCCTTTATGGGGCCATTTTAGCAATCTACATGTGTGCAGAATCTACAGGCCCAGCAGCTAATGTGCCACAGGATGTCATATGGAACCTATAAGCTTTTATGCCCAATTGCATTTCATCTTGTATCCAGACGCGTAGTATTTAACACAAACATTTGTTTGGGACGAAAAATACTATTTCTGTGAAACTTCAAAAATACCCTCCTGTTGAGCAGAAACAGAACATCCTAATCCCTTTTCATACCTTTCACAATTTGGAGGTATCTCCTCTAAATCCAAATGTCTTGACAATGTGTCCTTGCCCCCCCCAGATCTCAGAACTGTTAGATCCTAGAATCAGTCCGTGTAGATTATGCTTCATGTGATTTGTCTACCAGTATCAGTAGCTGATTAGCGGGGCTCTAACTTATCTCTTGTTTGACTCCTTGTCCCCGGTCATTGTAACCATCCTTGAGGCCCATCATGCGATACTAGTTCTATTCGTCAATCATAGGTTTCTCGTCGCATGAAGTCATTGTATATCTCTTCTTTTCTCAGTGTATAGTATGCTCTGCCATTCTGATCAATAAATGGGATGTCCACGAAGCCCTGAATCAGTTCTCTGTACTCACTGTCCTCCTCTTTATTCATGAGGCCCAGGCTATATAGTGTGAAAGGCACTGGAGAAGTCGAAGAAGGTGATTCTCACAGTGTTTCCAGGCTTTTCTGGGTGAGAAAATGCTCTGAGTACAAGATAGATAACAGCATCATTCACCCCGATGCCAAGCTGGTAGGCAAACTGAAGAGGATCCATGGATGCACTCACCAGAGGTCAGAGATGGGTAAGGACCAGCCTCTCCAGTAACTGCATCAGATGAGAAGTCAGTGCACCGACCTGTAGCTGCTGGGAGGGTCCTTTGGAACCTTTCGTTTTCAGTACCCCCCAATTTTTAACTTTTCCCAACTTCAGGCTCATGTTGTACATGTGTTCAATGACCCAGCAGAGCTGATCTGCACAGGACTTGAGGAATCTAGTGCTGATGCCATCCAAACCTACAACTTGTCTTGACCCCTCCCTCCTGGTTTTAAATCAAATCAATCAAGTTTTACATCACATTACACAGGTAGAGTCTCAGTGGTAAACAGATTGCATAAACTGGAGATGGAAAAATAAAGATAAAGAATATACCTATATGTAATATAAATAGACTATATACACATTAACTCTATATACATACATTATTGCACTGAAACACTTTGTCAGTCTTGCTGTAAATTGGATAATAAATGGAGCTTTCATTGTGCTCTTTAGTCTGAGGAGTGAGAGAGAAAAGAGAAGCGAGAGAAGACACAGAGAGATATGGATGGAGATATGTTTGTAACATATATGTAATATCCATGTGTAGGAATAGGTGTATGTGTGCCTGTTGTGTGTGTGTGTGTGTGTGTGTGTGTGTGTGTGTGTGTGTGTGTGTGTGTGTGCAGGCGTGGGTGTGTAAGACAGTGCTCTACTCTATCAGCACGAGGATTTAGTCAGCTGCTCTTTAGCTCTGCTGAATTGAGTTCACATGATCAGCTGATAGGTCCCATTGCACTTACAATCAGTTTCAGCAGCAGCATTCATCACCGCCTCTTTTTTGCTCTCTCCTCAAACGTCCTCTAGCCTATTTGAACTCATTTGTTCTCTCACTTTACCAGTCTTTTAAGGTCTGTCTTCCACATTGTTCACTACTGTTTTCTTTGAGGACACACAGAACTACTCATGACTCCAGAAAAGGACAGCAATGGAATGGACAACTATGCATTTGCTGTGAGTATGGTTACATTTATGGTAATACTTTGAAGATCCTGTGAGCTAGAGGAAGAAAACTTGGTTCTAGACGTGATCTTTAACCTGAAGGGTTTTCATGAGGAGAACTTTGGACATGTTCTAACAAACCACTACTTTTTTGTATGAATGTATGAGTTTACTGTGTACTGCCCAGATAATTAGCTTTTTAATTCTAATATTCTAAGTCCTGGCAAAGTACTTTACATGTGTTACAATGTGTAGAAACCTGTACAGTTAGTGAAGTTAATTCTCATAAGGGTAAGAGATGTTCCTTGTTTATGTTTGTCAGTTGGGACCATTTTCTTGATCCATCCTGAGCTAATTTCTCATTCGTGTCAAATATGTTGTCTCTCCAGTTTTGGTATTTCTCAATTTTTAATATAATCTGAATCTAACAGCGTTGGAAAGGTTCAGGGTGAATAGATCAATAGAAATGCTCCAAAATGACATGGAATGTTTACATTGATTTGCACTGAAAGTGAAGAAAGTTCAAATGTTGCCATTTTGGAGATACAAGTTTTTGATCTGACAATGACATCAAAAGCTGTTTCATTGCATGTGGATCATCAATTAGTTCATCCATATTATCCATCTATAGCTATTATAAGCTGTTTAGATAGTTAGTGCATGAACTGTTAAGTTGGCTGTGTAATGTTTGCTGTTTGTTTATATGAATCCTTTCTATTTCACCTGTGAATCATTTCTGTCCAGTCTCTGAATCAGTTCTGACTAGTCTGTGAATCATTTCTGTCCAGTCTGTGAATCATTTCTATTCTGCTTTGGTTGTTGTTGTTGTTGTTGTCATGCCAGAGCTGAATGCACAGGCAATGTATAACTGGTGGAATCTTAGCAGTGTGTTACAAACATACACTTGACACTTTTCACTTTCACTGCCTGGCAAATTGAATCAAAACAGAAATGCACCATTCATCATTTTATGGCTTTGGATATAAGATGTTTATCCTAAATAAGGCAAATACAGTTATATAAAATATATCAATTATATTGTACATTAAGGTTTGACACCTAATTAATGGATTACTTGTCCATATGTTTAGTTTGCTAGGAAAACATGACTACTTGAAACCTCAAACTATGTGATTCAACTGATCTAAACTGGAACAGTTCACTGAACTATGAGAATACTTAGTGTCCCAAACTGAGGTTCATCTACAAACACGAGATACTAAAGATGATTTAAATGGTACTTTGAGGGATATTAAAGAATGTGTAATTGACATACGTGAATGTAACCTCAACATCACTTCTCACATCTCTGTTCTGGTTCAACTTCTGATTATTTCATGGAATTCAATCAAAGAATCATTAGAGGCACTTTAGCTTTAAAGAGTGTATGATGTTCATTTCTTTGCACTCCAGGTTGATGGTGTGGTAAATCGTTTCTGTGGTCTGCCTGAGGAACAGGATGCAGATTTGTCAGAAGAGGACAGCAGGAATAAACTAGCTTATTGTGTAACTGATGTACCACCATGGTATCTATGCATCGTCCTGGGCATACAGGTAAGTGCACACATTTTACTCAAACAGCAACCAACTTACCATGTGCTTCCTTATCGTGAAAGGAAGTAAGCTATTCAGGAAAATAATACATGCACTTCAGGACAGTCAAGTCTTCAGTGTATATTTGGCCTTCAGTTAATTTACCATCAGATTTTTTAGGCACAATACAATAGCAGTATTATTTACATTCTAAAGAAAGCATAGCAAAAAAACTTAATTATTCTGGCTTCTCTGAAATGAATGCAAGAAAATAAAACAATGGTTAATGTTTAAAAACAGATATTTCACTCCTCATTCACACAAACTACAAGTGAACACAAAACTGCACAACCGGGCCATTTTCAGTTCAGTTATGCATTCAGTCGACAGTATTTTAGCCCCACCTACTCACATTAAGTTTTAAGAAATGTTTCAGGTTGGACTGCTTTTCATGGAGGCACAATACAGCAGCCAATCAGAGTTCATTAATGTTTTATCAGTCAGGTAACAAAACACATTCATGGATAAAATAGATAAAAACCCGATAGAAACCACACCAATATATACAGTGACATGTAAAACTTTGGGCAGCCGTGGGCATAATGTTAAAAATGACATGTTCCATTTGTATTTTCAACAAACAAAACATAATTTTTTTTCTTTTACATTTTCAAAATAACAAAAAAGGAAATGGGCCCAAGCAAAACACTGGGCACCCTGCATGGTTAGTGCCTATTAGCACCTCCTTTGGCATGTATGTCAGTTTGTAAACTAATTTTATATTCAACCAAGAATCAGTTTTTGTTTGAAGGATTTTCCTTCATTGTTCCTTGCAAAAGTCTTCCAGGTCTGTGAGATTCCTTGGCTGTCTGGCATGCACTTGCTTTTTTGAGGTCTATTCATAGACTTTCAGTGATGTTCAGATCAGATTGTTCCTTTTGAGATTTGTAGAAAGCATCCTTTTTAACCACAGTTTTATAATTGCTTCAAGAATTTGCTGGAATTTAATTGAATCCATTCTTGCCTCTACCTGTGAAATGTTCATGGTTGGAGAAGTGTTCTTTTGTGCCCTTTTTTTCAAAATATACCTTTGCTCATTGCAGCTAAAGAGTTCTATTTTAAACTTATCGGTCCAGAGGACCAAAATGCACCAGGCTTGTTTAGATGCAATCTTTTGATGCTGAATTTTGTGGTGAAGACATAGAAGAGATTTTCTTCTGATGACTCTTCCATGAAGGCCATGTTTGCACGGGTGTCAATGAACAGTAGAACAACGTACCACAACTGCAGTGTCTGCTTAATATTCCTGAAGATGTTTTGCAATCCAGCAGGGGTTCTGGTTTGCCTTTATAGCAATCCTACAAGACGTCATCTTGACCTCTGACATTCCTGTTAAATGTCACTTCTTAATTACTTTTTGAACAGAAGACAACCTTCTGAAGAAGCAAACAGAAAATGGTTTGCTATTTTATTATAGCCTTCTCCTGCACCTGTGGTCCTTTTCCTTTTCAGAGAGCTGGAGTGCTTAGAGGAACTCATGGCTGCTGTTTTATGGGACAAGGTTAGAGGAGTATGTAGGTATATATAACGCTTTAAATTTTGCATCAACTGGTCTTTCCTAATGATGAGCCATAACAAGCCATAATCCTAACAGGCTAATTAACCTATAATTTAAGTGCAAATAATTTTGCAAGATACTCCTTTCTTTTTTTTCACTCTAAAAGAATACATTTATGTTTCTTATTTTTTTTAAATGTGTATCATTTTTAACTTCATGCATTTACTTTATTTATCTTCTCTTCACAGTTACAATAATTATGACCAGGGGTACCCAAACTTTTGCATGACACTATATATCACCACTTTTGCACAAAACCTTCATAAGAACTATTCCTAAAACAACAATGAAAAAAAAAATTCAATGGAAGTGAGTGGAAATTGATTTTATTCTAAGACATGTTTGAACCTTTCTATTGGTTTGATGCATATTCAGACAATGTTAAGAGCAACTGCCAGATTCACATTATGCCCACATTCCATTTTGTCCTACAACAAGTGCAACAATATTTTAGTCATATAGCATTGGTTTTGTTTAATGGGTAACACCCAGCAGTGTAGTCCAGTTCTTCACTTGGGCTACATAAGAGTTTGTTACCTCCATAACATAATGTAACAAGTGTAAGTCACTCTAGAAAAGAGCATTGATTCATTGCTATAAAATGACATAGTCATCAGCAAAAAATTAAAATACTACAACAATATGACATATAGATCCTTTAAACAGCAGAGCACAGCTGTTAAACAGCTGAACACACTATTAAAGTAAAATACCAAAGAAGCTTATCCATGGAACCGTCACCACTGGCTTCAAAATGAAATGAGTTTTTATAAAGAACTGTGGATTGAAAGGATTTTCAGAAAGCCAAATTTGAAGAAGTTAAGATTGTGCTGAAGAGAAAATGAAAGACAGATTTGTAAAATGCTTGTCACTGTACCTTTTATTGCAAGTCTGTTTCTGCTTTTTTGTACTAGTTAGGGAATTTGTGCAATATTGTACCTTTTAGGGTACATTAATGACAGCTGTATCTGTAAGTACAAAACAGCTATTAAATACTTATGTTTATTAGTGTATAAATTGTGATATATTGAATTGAGAAACCAGTTACCCTATTTGTACTAGGTACCAAATTCTTTCTAAATTTACACTGTTTGATACAAGGATTTTTATAATAAGTAGTAACAGTAAACATTTTTTCCACTGAAGCACACCTAATTCAACTCACCTATTAACAGCCAGGTTTAAAAAGCCTTTAGAGCTGGCATATCAGCATACTGTGCAAAAATCTGGGACTTCAGGAGCAGGAATGCTTACCCCTGTTCTATGGTATCTTGCCGATGAACCCCTTTTGCCACCTTTATTTTAAAGAATGTAGGAATGAAGTTATAGTTCTTTCTTTATTGTTCTGTCTCTCAGCATTGCCTGACTGCATTTGGTGGAATCATTGCCATCCCACTGATCCTGTCTCAGGGACTGTGTCTACAGCACGATGGACTCACTCAGAGTCACCTGATCAGCACCATCTTCTTCGTTTCTGGGATTTGCACCTTGTTGCAGGTCACTGTGGGCGTCAGGTGTATATAAAGTTTCTTTACCTATTCAAGTAATGAAAGAGTAATCTAGACTCATTAAGGGCATTATTTCTATGATGAAGCAACGGAGATGTTGATTTGGGGTATAGTCCATAATAAGATAAGACCATAATAAGAAAGCACTGAAAATTATCTTTTGGAATATGTAGCAGGAATTTATGAATGGTTGTGTAAGTAGATAGTTCTGTTTACAAATGGCCTTATATGACACTAGATCTGATAAGATATAGCAACTCGATTGTTATTCAGTACATTTCCATTCTTGGGGATATGAACCACTATTAACATTGTACAGCCATGCATGTGCTGTATAGCTTTTCTTGTGATTCGACTTCAGTAATACTTCTTTTATCCATTTCTTATAAAAGCCCTTTTGTGTAATTGGACACAAACAAAGCCACTCACAAGTTTGTGCTGCTTTGTTTGAGAGAACAAATCAACTCAGTATAAAATAATCCAAAAATTTAGACTAAGAATGAATGGATCCAGAAATACTTATGTGATGTGAGCTTGGCTAAGTATTTATCTTATAATAAGCCCCACGCTTCATTAAACTGAAACAAACTCCATTGTTCAGCACTACAGCACTGCTGGTTGACCTCAAAAGAAATACTACTTTGCAATATCTACAGTATCAACAGAAAAGTAAATAAACAGTTATTTCAAAGTTCAAAGCCTTTTTTATAGTGATATTTATGCATTGGCATACAAAAGGACTTCAAAATCATGTTTGATGATCTTTAGGAAAGTTAAACAAATCTGGAGTGCTACAAAACATTTCCTGCATCCTCAATTCAATATTCAATGTCAGAAGTTTTGAATGGAACATCTAAACTGCCTGATGCATTTGGAGTGTATTGCACCCATTTGAACTTGTTACATGCATAAAAGACTCCTCTCCACACACTCAATCATACAAACTCCAACCACTCCATCATGGCCAAGACCAAAGAGCTACCATGGACAAGATTGTAGACCTGCACAAGGCTGGGATGGGCTACAGGACAATAGGCAAGCAGCTTGGTGAGAAGGCAACAACGGTTATTATTAGAAAATGGAAGAAACACAAGATGACTGTCAGTCTTCCTTGGTCGGGGGCTCCATGAAAGATTTCACCTCGTGGGGTAAAGATGATTCTGAAAAAGGTCAGGAGTCAGCCCAGAAGTACATGGGAGGACCTTGTCAATGACCTGACGGGACCTGACGGGACCTGACACAGCCAGGGCAACTAAGGAGTTGCTCCATAAGAAGCATTTCAAGATCCTGGAGTGACCTAGCCAGTCTCCAGACCTGAACCCAATAGAAAGTCTTTGGAGGGAGCTGAAATTCAATGTTACCCACCAACAGCCCTGAAACTTGAGAGATCTGTATGGAGGAGTGGGCCAAAATCCTTGCTGTAGTATGTGCAAGCTTGGTCAAGAACTACAAGAAATGTCTGACCTTTGTAACTGCAAACAAAGGTTTTCTAGTGCCAAATATCAATTTCTGTTTCTCTATATCAAATACTTATTTCATGCAATAAAATGCAAGTGAATTATATAAAAATAAGTGTACATACTATACAAATGACAGAACTCTCAATTTTTCATATTTTATATATATATATATATATATATATATATATATATATATATATATATATATATGAATCAGCATCTTGCACTACAGTAAAGGTGTGCTGTGTTACACTGACCAGATCTATTCCAGCACAAGCTGAAGCCTGTAATAGGATTAGATAGGAATTTTCAATCTTCTTAAATCTGGATTTCAGCACACTTTAAATCCACATTCCAAAGGCTTGACCGTGCTGGAGTTTTTTCCATCTCTCCACAGTAGGCTAGAGTCAGACAGCAATAATACCATCAAATGCTTTACATAAAATGTTACAATGGCATTATGATTAGAGTTTTATTGTTAGTCATAATGTACCTTGTTTAGTGGCAGTTATAAATATAAAAAATGTAAAAGCACAAATGTTGTTATAATACTATGTAGTTCTTTAGTGTTTCATAACTTTGGTGACATGAAGGAGGCAGGATTTATCTTGTAGTAATCCTTTAGATTCTTAATTAGAAAAGCATTTGGCTTTAAAAGCATTACTATTCACTGACTGGTTATCAGAAACAGAATACTGTTTATTTTAATTTTCAGTATTTTCTACACCAAAGGGTCTATTACATGTCAGTTTGAGAATTTAAATATTGATTAAGGGCCAGTGAGTCCAATCTTTTCATTAGTTGCAGTTTTTCTTGTCTTTCATCTGAAGAGTACAATGCATTTTGTTTTATTTTATGGCTGTTTGTAGCTGCTTCATTGAAGGTGGCAGTGCTATTTACTTTTTGGGTCTATCTTCTATTATTGGCAGGTTACCTATTCTTCAAGGTGGGACGTTTACTCTCCTTGCACCATCAATGGCCTTGCTTTCTATGCCAGAGTGGGCCTGTCCAGCATGGACACAGAATGCCACCCTAGTCAACACATCTTCCCCTGAGTTCATCCATATTTGGCAGAGCCGCATGCAAGTGGTGGGTATTACAATCTGACTGGAGGCATTTTACTACTATTCCAACAATACTATACTGACAATTGGATTTAAACTAACCTAGAGCTGTACTTTGCAGAATTCCAAGGCACACTCCTCATTAGTTTTAATCTCCTGTTAAATCAGGCCTTAGTTACAAAGATTAAGATGTTCTTTTTTAATAACCAAAGGAGTAGTCCAAGGAGAAGTGTAAAAACAGATCATCTGCAGTTCAAGCAAAGAAGCTGCTTGTGTACGTAGATGAATGCCGACCTAAAAGTCCAAACTTCTGCATAATTGAAAGTGTTTGGAATTGCCCATGTGGTAGCTTCTAAGGTTGAATTTTGATATGGAAAATTGTCCTTGCTGGTTTCTCTGAATATTTTATAATTATTGAGTAAATGAGGAGTGGTCTCTGACTTTTGTACAGTATTATAATTCCATGTGAAAATATGAGGTTTTTATGGTGGTTTATGGATATGGTATATAAAAATATATGTTATATTATTGCATAATATGAAATATGTTGCAATACATTTTAATTACTGTATTTTCCGGACTATAAGCCACTACTTTTTTCCCTCACTTTAAACCATGCATCTTATAATGAGGTGCAGCTTTGTCTTCTTATATGTGTTATTTTCCAGGGTGCGTCTTATAGTCCAGTGTGGCTTATAGTCTGGAAAATACGTTACTTTGGCATAAAATGCTACTGAAATGAGACAGCAATCATGAACAGCAGGCCCAAATGGCTCTCTTGGTGTTATATCTCAACAGCTCCAGGGTTCCATCATGGTGGGCTCCCTCTTTCAGGTAGTAGTGGGATTCTCTGGCCTCATTGGTCTGTTCATGCATTTCATCGGCCCTCTGACCATCGCACCAACAATCTCCCTTATTGGCCTGTCCCTGTTTGACTCTGCTGGAATGAATGCAGGAAACCACTGGGGAATCTCAGCCATGTGAGTTCAGCTACTTAGTCAGCAGGCAGTTTAACCTACATTCAGTGGAGTTCATGTACAACATTCAGAGTTGATATATTTTTTACTACTGTGTTGAAAAACAACATGAATTAAACTTACTTTATAAAAACATGATTTTGGCTTTCAAGTCCCACCTTTCAAGTTATTGTGGTCCTCAAAATAGTTTTTCAGACCCCAAAACTGTTATGTAATGTACAAACACCCAGCCCTACATAGGAGCTTGGATAAAATCAATGCCAATTTGAACAGCTTTAACAGCAATAAACTGGATTGCATTCTATGGCACCTTTAAATACACAGAGCCAAAATTCATGCAATAATTTATGAGTGAAATTGAACACTAATTGCTATATGACAGCTTTGCTTGTGGTGTAAGAAGTTAAATAAGACATATTCATGTTTTATCATTCCCGACAGGACGACATGCTTGATTGTGCTGTTCTCACAGTATCTGCGTCACATTGCCATCCCTGTTCCCACCTACAGTAGGGCCAAAAAATTCCACACCTCCAGGATGTACATCTTCCAGATTCTTCCTGTAAGTCTATAATGATGAAGTAGATTCTGTATAATTTGATGTTTTTTGAAGTTAAGGTTGTTCATAAAGTAACATTCCTTTGTACTGCTTCCATAGGTGCTCTTAGGAATTACTGTCTCCTGGCTCATTTGCTATCTTTTCACCATCTATAATGTCCTGCCCTCTGACCCCGAACAGTATGGCTATTTAGCTCGCACTGATATTAAAGGAGATGTGATTGGGAGTGCACCCTGGTTCAGATTTCCTCTTCCAGGTACTTTATGTGGAAAAACAATCAAATATATACAGTTTCAATACTGAGGCTCTGAATTGGAATTGCATTGATTTATTTACAATATTTCCACATTCAGGGCAGTGGGGCTTTCCTACTGTGAGCTTGGCAGGTGTGTTAGGAATCCTGGCAGGGGTCATATCCTCAATGATTGAGTCAGTGGGTGACTACCATGCCTGTGCCCGGTTATCTGGTGCTCCACCCCCACCGAAACATGCCATCAACAGGGGGATTGGCATTGAGGGCATAGGCTGTCTTCTGGCAGGGGCCTGGGGCACAGGCAATGGGACCACTTCCTACAGCGAGAATGTAGGGGCACTAGGCATCACTAAGGTATGAGGGCTTGAAAATCTGAGTAAAATTTCTCAATTCCTTGAGGAAATGTGATAAACAAGCAAAACCTTTTTACAAATCCTTGTTACAGGTCGGCAGCCGTATGGTGATTGTTGCAAGTGGTTTCATTATGGTCATCATGGGAATGTTTGGGAAAATTGGAGCAATTTTTACTACTATTCCAACACCAGTCATCGGAGGGATGTTTTTAGTCATGTTTGGGGTCATATCTGCAGCTGGAATCTCCAATCTACAGGTCAGTAAACGTGACCTCAGATAATGACCATAAAATTCAGTATGTTGTGTCAATTTCTTTTACAGCGTCACAGTATCTTTATACACCGTAATATGTATAATTGATTTTTGCAGTATGCAGATATGAACTCATCTCGGAACATCTTTATCTTTGGATTCTCAATGTTCACTGGGCTCGCCATCCCAAACTGGATAATAAAAAATCCATCTGTCATTGCAACAGGTATTGTAACAATATTATATATTTAATATGATTAAACAATAATAACTATGAAAATATCACACTGTTATCCAAATCTAAGAAGATCTAAGTATGTTTATCAAATTTAAATTCAAGTCAAGGAAAGTTACAGACACATGGAAAACATGAAACTACAGAATTAAAGCTGCAGAAAGTAGGACCATGAATGTAGAACCATTTCTTCATTTCTACTCTTCCTTTGTTTATTATTACTGTATTTAGAGATAAAAGGTAGAATATTTTATCTCAGTTTGAGGACATTATTGACCTGATGTCTGACAGGGTTAATGTTGATGAAGTTCCAGTCAAGAACTACATTTTCAAAACCTATAACTATAATATACTATTTGTATTTTTTTTTAAATACTCATAGCAAAAAGAGCATTGGGATATATGAATAATAATATCAATTATATCATTTATTTAAATTATAACCAATAATAATCATTGATTTTAATTTATCTTTTTATTTCAAAAATCACTCCAAAACTCATAAAATGATGAAAACAGGTATCAGATAACCTTAAAATTAACCTCCTTGGTTGAAATGCTATCATGCCGTACTTCAGTTTGCTGATCCACATATGTATATATATATATATATATATATATATATATATATACAGCATAAAATCTACACAATGAATGCAGAATACTTTGCATGTCTGCATGTAGAAATTCACTAAACATATATGGGATCTATTTTCATTTCTCAGGTATTGTTGAGTTAGATCAGGTTCTTCAGGTTCTTCTGACCACCAGCATGTTTGTGGGAGGGTTCTTTGGATTCATCCTTGACAACACCATCCCTGGTGAGCTCTATTAGCTAGAATGAGATTCCAGTAGATCACAAGGCATGAATATCTGCATTCTGTATGACATAAACTATACAAAGTTAATCTTCTTTAAATCCATAGGATCAAAACGTGAACGAGGCATAATTGCATGGAACAAAGCCCATGATGATGATTCTGACAACACAGTGGAGAGTCATGAGGTTTATGGACTTCCTTGTGGCATCACATCCCATCTCTCCTCCTGTTCCTGGATCAAATATGTGCCTTTCTGCCCCTCACATAAATCCGGGCCACAAAATATCACGCCCAGCAGTTCAATGTCAACGGACAAGAAGGAGCCTAGCAAAAATGACACAAATATCATAGTGGCAGTGGCACTATAATAAACTATGAGGACATCTTCTGCTGTGGCCATTGCCGTTTGGGCAAGTACCCTCCACTTTACCTTAAATAAAGTCTGCTAAATGCTCTGAACTCACTAAAGACCAGGGGCAGCTGCCTGGAGGTTACACATCTTTTTTTACTGAACCCTCTTTCCTGATATTTCTTTTATAATGGAAATGTGATACGATGATAGCGTGAATGTGTATTCTGGAAAAAGTATGAGTGTTCCTATTTAGTTACTATTTGTTTTGCTAGGACATTTTTTTGCATTTAAGGTGCTTGAGTAAATGAAATATTGTTGTTAAAAAAAATCCAAGTATTTTGTGTAAAATCTGATTTATCAAAATATCAAATAAATAGTTCTTGTATAAAACCTTTTCTGCAAGCATTCATGCTCCAAAAAGGGCCAACAACTGATACCAAGAGGATTGTAGACCACTGTCGGGCCATTGACAGCAAAGCTGGTGGTTCACTGATGATTTGCTCACCAGTAAGGCGTCTGGTCAGTTCACAGGTAGTAAATCACAGTGAATTTGTTCTCTCAAATTCCCAATTATTTCTTACTTTTTCATTTTTTCTTACTTCTTTCATCTAGCACAGCATTGACAACATAAAAATATTTTATATCAGGCTTGATATTTTTTTCTCACAGTTTTTTTTTTATTTTTAATACCCTTGATTTCAGGAGAAACAATGAATGAGCAAGTGTCCCAATATATAGTGTATGTCCCAACATATAGTGTAGGGCTGCACAATATATCATTTCAGCATAGTAAATGCAATGTGTGCATCTGCAATAGTCTCAAAGCAGCATGTACATTGTCTCGCAAATTAAAACATACACATCAAAGCATTGTCAACATGTCACTCATGGCATTTATTTTTGAAGTACTTCCAAAGAGTTCACACTGTCTCTCCTGCAGGTCAAAGAGTTAAATATGATCAACTGGTAAGATCCTGTTTTATGGCTTTGTAGAGGCTGAGGAAGGACTCTGCCCAGGCATCTCTCTGGTGAGCAGTGTTGGCCTCAGCCATTTGTTGAGCTGTATAAACCAATGTCAGCACAGAGCGTTCAAAGTCTTCTCTCCTAAGGGCACCCACACCCTGGGCTAGAGCAAAGGTCAGTCTGCGCACCTCAGGCAGCGTCTTAGGCAGTATGTCCTCACAAATGACTTTTAACTTGTGGGTTTGACGAAGAGATGCAAGCTCTTTGTCATGTACTGAGACCAGACCATGTTCTTCTTCAAACTGCAGCCCAGCCAGTAGGATCTACAGTATGAATAAGAGACAATACATTTATTTAATTAAAATTTGCTCACAACATATTTTTGGTAAAAGTGAGTAAACTAAAAGACAAATGTGTTTATGCTATATATTTTAAAATATATAAATCCACATAACACAGCCACATCAACACAGACAATTTAATCAGTGTATTTGTGGAAAAAAAATTACCACAGTGGACACAGTTTGACATGGACATTCCCCAAAAGTGTTGCATTATCTCACCTCAAATAGCAAACTGGTATCCTTAATGGAGTTTTGAAATATTGGGTTCACCAGTGATGCTGTTCCCCGCTTCACCCTTAATGCCATTGGGAACAATCCTGTGGATATAAGAAATATTCTAGTGCAGATACTTTTCCTGTACACACACTAATTAAACATATTAAAGCATGTTAAACATGAATTTTAAAAAATGGAAATTTCGTAGTTGAATAATGAGAGTTTGGTACCAAGACTGGGCCAATTATAAACTGGCAAAATTATATTAATTTTCATTATATTTATGGCCTCAAACTTTAAATACATATAAATAACTAATGAAAGCCTCTCCAGGAAGAAAAGCAATAACTAATTTGGGAGCATATGGAAGCAAGGTTAAAAAGGCTAAGCTGAGGGAAGGTGAAAAGGACTGGAGAAAGGACTGTTATGGGTATCTACATCTGGAAAAAAACACTGGGGGGCCACCATGTCCTTTAGTGAAAACGGTGAAGCAAACAGATGTTAGGCTAAAACAGGCTTACCCATCCAAACTGCTATAATCTCTGTAACTATTTAATTGCATATTGCACTGAAAGGACACCGAGAATAGACAGAAATGCTATCTAATAGGACAAATAACAAGTAAAATAAACAACTATCTTTATACACTGATAAAAAGCCACCCAATTAAACTATGCAGTATGTATTAAAACCTTATCAAAGTTTATGATATTTGGGCCCCATTACAGACTTGGCACAGATATTAAAACACATGACCATCTCTGACAGGTAGCTGTAGTGTGCCAGTTGATTTTATAGGTACTTGCAGTGAAGGCTGGGAAAACATGTCAAAAGTAAGGTAAAGCATGCAGTTTGCTTGTGTTTGGAACTCATGGGATGTATTAAACTACATACTCCTGTGATCAGCTGACCGGCAGACCAGTCCTGAACTCGAGGTTCAAAGCAGGGATATCAAGGCAGTGAAGCACATGTTCTGCACACTGCAGGTGCTCTCTCGGCTCAATAAAAGGGCTCACAACATGAACCACATGCTCTCGTTCTGGGTGTATACAGCGTTACTGAACAAAAGCTTGTGGACATCCTGATCAAATGTTCCTTCAGAAAACAACATTCAGTCTTGTTGATGTACATCAGACATTTTACAATGGTTCTGAAGTGAGATCTAATTTTACTTAAACTGGTTTGAGGCTTTTGGACAAATATGTCCTCTTTTTGATATGTGAAAAATATGTCTGGCTGGGATTTGCGAATTTTGACCACAATTTAACACTGATTTCAAATCAGAATTTCTTTCTAAGGATTTTTATACCTTTTATACGTTATGTCTTCCATCTACATCAACTATTGGTCAAACTGCTTCCCACCACAGCTGATTGGCCACAGCCCACAAATGCCTAAAATCCAATAGTCTATATGAGATTTTAAGCAATATGTGAACTGTATCATTTAAGATAATAACCTTTAGGAACTCTTGAAATCCTTTAAAATTCTGGATTCGTATTGTAATCAAATGACAGACTGAATGACCTTGTGTGTAGATCAAATGTTCCTTCAGAGCATTCAGTCTTTCTGTTATACAGCTATACAGATGTTTCACAATGGATCTGTTGTTATGAGGTTTAATCTTTCAGACTTGGAAGTCGAGGGGCTGGGTGGTCCAAGACCTTCAAGTTAAGAAAGGCTTTTGAACTTACAGTCACAGATCTTGGAAGTGGATATTGCCATAAGAACAGGAATATGTGGGTGTATATTTAATTTATAGTAGTTTAAATCTTTAATTTTAACCTTATTTATTATGAAGCCAGTCAACAATAATGCAGCAGTCCCACTTACATATTTCACCCATCAATACTGATTGAAGTGATGTACTTTCTTACACCCTTGTTGCACACTTGAGAAGAATTATTCAGCCCAGAATGCTCCTACACCTCTATGGCTTAGCAATGTCTGCAAATCATGGACCTAAAGTTGAAAAAAAAGTTCATACTACTGCTTTTTAATGCCACTGGCAATCGAGGCCTTGATTCTCCATGTGCAATGATGTAACAAGTCATGCATTTCCCTTTAGGATTTATGATCATTGCTACTCACCAAATGTCTTTTGTTCCATTGGAACGTCAGTATTTCAGAGGAGCACCATAGAAACAAAACAATAGTTGGAGAGTATTGGAAACAAAGAAATCTACAACATATAGATGCTTTAGCCAGAACTGCATAATACTGTGTAGCCAGAGTCATATTTGTGAAAAGTCCTGAAATATTAATCTATCATATCAGTCCACATGGTTCCTTTGCAGTTACGGATCCTTACATTTATCAACAAATGCACATGTACAGCTGTCCATGAGGAGGAGCTCAAAGTAGGTATGACAGTGGTGTAAATGTGAATTACACTCTAGTAGTGTAGGGTGCAAAATATGACTGAACATTTGATTTTGGTTGTTTTCAACCATTATAACATGACACTGTGAACTAATGTTAACTTGTTGGCCAACAGACTCAGATTATTAATAGTTATTGTTAGCAACAGAGCTTACTAGCTATAAAAGCTGAAAATTAACAAGAAATCCTATAAAACCATGAAACCATAATCATGCTTTTTATCTACACTGGCCTTTTTATCAGAACTATTTTTATGACAAGCCGAATGTGTTACGAACACAGTTGAACTTAGCTAGCTGTCTAGATTTATATTTGCTAATTTTGTCACCAATGGTCAACTGTAAGAACTTAAAGATGCACTACTTCAACATTGTTTCCATGTTTCAAAGTGAATGGGGTCTGTACTGACCTGAAGAATGAGTGACATTAACAGGTAAAGATATTTCCATAATCTGAAAAATTTTAACCAAGGGAAATCATCCAAATCCATGCAAATGTGAGTTTTACAGTTCATTACAACAATGTCAAACACATTAGCTTAAGCCTAATGCTGATACACACTACTCTATGAAGATTCAACGTAACTGAAGAACTGAACTGATATATAAAAGTCGTAAAAATCAGTTGAGACGTGCAAACCTTACTGTGTTTTTAACCAGAAAGTGAGCAAATGTTATATTTGTTGTATATGTTTACAGGCCTGTCTTGCCTGGACCAGTATGGTGGACACCTTAATGTATCACAGCAACTTGGCCAATATGGCATCAAGGGATATATGTCTATGTTATAAAGTGATGATTGTGGAAATACAGGTTTTGTCATGATGATAAAGGTTGATGGATGATATAACAATGATGAAGGTAATACATTAACAGATCATGGTCAAACCATGCAGAGTGGGTGGGTTTTTTCATTTTAGATGACAGAAATCAAGACAGCAGAGCCTATTCCTGATTGACACCTTGGTTGAGCAGCTCTAAAGATGTTTGTGGTGAACTTTTCATTCTTGAATGACTTTCAGTTTCCTGTTGCTGTTCATCTCTGGAGCCAACTCACTGCTTCAGTATTAATAACAGGCGCAGAAAGTCAATATGCTGTCTCTAAGAGTGGACAGCTCTGCAGGAAAGAACTCTTATGCTAAGGCAACACAGCTTTTCACTGTTGATGTTTCCAGAATATAAAAGTAATAGTTCACTGAAAAGCAAGAAAGCACAACTAAGCAGGCCAGAGAACAGTCAACAGAACATATATACTGTATATTTGAACAGTCAATTGGATAATATTTAATATTTCAGTGCTTCTATCCAAAATCTAGACTTTATAACGTTAAAAACAATAAAGAATGCTTAGATGGGAGATTTTAAGGCCCAAATTAGTAGCAGTATTTATATAATATGAAAATAACACTAAGAGGTAGCAAGATGATGCCTATATGTTCTCTAAAACTCTACGGCTTTAAGGAAAAGCTCAGTGATACAACATTAAACTTTAAACTGGAGGGAACCAGTCAGTGATTAACTGAGAAGCTTGTTTTTAACCCTGCAGTTACTATAAAATAATGGTATCTTCTGGGTATCTGCTGGTAGCTGTGAGACTCAATTAAATTGTCCCTGGAGTTTAAAGGGATGAGTTTAGGTTATTCCGATGGTTAGACTGGTATTTGCAGATTTCTCTTACCTTTTCTCCTGGGATACGTTGCACTGATGGAATTGCAGTAAAACAGAGAGATGATGATGATCTTCCAGGATAACATGATTGTTGGAATCCAGTTTTTTTTCCTTATCCTCTTCAGTGTTACTCTCCTACAGTCACAGAAAAGACACTACACACTGTGTCTCGCACATCACTGCTCCATCTGTGCTCCTGATCTTTCTTGCTCTCCTTTTTTCTTGCTCCTAGACACTCTTCCCCCCCTCCCCCTAGACTCAAGTCTTAACTTTGCTTTCTCATCTGGAAGTGGTCAGAATGTAAATGTAAAGGTATAGGAAGGTGACCTCTCTCTCTCTCTCTCTCTCTCTCTCTCTCTCTCTCTCTCTCTCATAAATCTGACCTAAAACATAGTTAGATTTTAAAACAAGCCAAGCTTAATGTAGATAAACAAAATTAAAGAAATGAGACACTTGGTTGCACTGAAATATTCAATAAATGAAATATATGAAATGATCAAATATTACATATCTGTGAGTGGCAAAAGTATGTGTACTTTTGCTTTCAGTGTTGGTTTGACCTCCTTGTGCAGCAATAACTACAACTTAACATTACTATACATTCTATACATAGAATGTGTTTCATGCATAAGGATGACAACCCAAAGCACACAAGTTGTTCTACCAACGAATGTTTAAAGAAGAATATAGTTTTGCAAAGGCAAGAGATTGAGTGACCTTAAGCCAAAAGAAATGTTGAGGAAGGACCAGAAGCAAGCAGTTCATGAGAGTAACCCCCCTCTGGAGCTCATTATTTGTTAACATCATCCAAGACAATTTGCAGGACTAATCAACAGTTACCAAAGTTATTGCTGATCCAAGAAAACTGTTGATATTTGAATTGAGCAAGACCACAACCACCCCTTATCTTCAGAAGTGAGAAGCTCCACCCCACAAGTCAAGGTCAAGGTCAAGGTCAAGGCTTTTTATTGTCATTACATCTGAGTACAGGTACCGAGTACAGGTGTGTTGAGGAGTCTGACTGCCTGGTGGATGAAGCTGTTTCAGAGTCTGGTGGTGGAGGCTCTGATGCTCCGGTATCTTCTGCCAGACGGCATAAGAACGAAGAGACTGTGAGAGGGGTGGGTTAGGTCTTCCACAATGCTGGTGGCTTTGCGGATGCAGCGAGAGATGTAGATGTCGCTGATGGAGGGGAGAGGAACTCCAATGATCTTCTCGGCTGTCCTCACTATCCGCTGTAGGGTCTTGCGATCCGTGATGGTGCAGTTCCCAAACCCGACGGTAATGCAGGTGCTCAAGAGGCTCTCTATAGTCCCTCTGTAGAACATGGTGAGGATGGGTGGTGGAAAGTGTGCTCTCCTCAGTCTCCGCAGGAAGTAGAGGCGCTGCTGGGCTTTCTTTGTTATGGAGCTGGTGTTGTGGGACCAGGTGAGGTTCTCTGCTATGTGAACACAGAGGAACTTTGTGTTTCTCACAATCTCCACTGCAGAGCCGTTGATGTTTAGCGGGTGGTGGTTACCTGGTGTTCTCCTGAAATCGACAACCATCTCTTTGGTTTTGTGAACGTTTAGAGATAGGTTGTTGGTTCTGCACCAGTCTGTTAGCCACTGCACCTCCTCTCTCTATGCTGACTCATCGTTCTTGCTGATGAGGCCAACAACAGTTGTGTCATCAGCAAACTTGATGTTCAAACTTGAAGTTCATCCATGCACCTTGCCAAGGTGATGACACTGGCTTTCAGACCAAAAGAAATATGACGGAACCCACAGCGTTTCCTGGCCAAAGGTAAGTTAGCCCCAATAAGGGGATAATGTATACTTTACAGACACTTTTACAAAAATAAAGATACAGCTTGCTAGTTGTCCGACCTGAGGAATAGTTTAGTCTATGTACTTAGCTAACTAGGTACCACTATCATTACAACGACTAACTTCAGCCAAAACAGGAAACAGCAGAGTCAGCAAGTGTAACGTTTCTAGCTAATTAAAAATATTTTCTACCTTAAGCGAACACAAAGGACCATGTCCAAAAACATTTCTGTTTGATGGTTTTTTTGTAAAGTGAATTAAACTACTGAATTAAAGTGACTGATGAGAGGAGCTTCTGTCTGCATTGATTCTACTGAATTACAGCAACTGACAAGAGGAGCTTCTGTTTATGACGATTCTACTGAATTACAGCAACTGACAAGAGGAGCTTCTGTTTACACTGATTACTACTGAATTACAGCGACTGATGAGAGAAGCTCCTGTTTACACAAAAGACTGATATTTATTAATGCCCTAAAATGTAAACAGGGGCCATTTTGGTTACAGCCTAAGAGTGTGAGTGAGAAAAAGAGACACAGAATGTTAGAGTGAAAGAGGGCAAGATGGTTTGAAGGGAGACAGACAGACAGTAAGGGAAAGAGACAATAACAACACTGTGAGAGAGACAGACAGACAGACAGCAAGGAAAAGAGAGAATAACAACACTGTGAGAGAGACAGACAGACAGCAAGGGAAAGAGAGAATAACAACACTGTGAGTGAGACAGACAGATGTCTGAGAGAGAGAAAGAGAGATTATTTCTTTACATTTGTTATGATCAGGGGTTTTTAATCATGTAGCATAACTGGAATGCTGTGAATGCTGTCCCACTCTTTATCAGATATGCTGGAAGTAGCAGAACTGGTAGAAGTCAGAGGCACGTGGGAGAAGTCTGCAATGGCTCAGAGGACATTCTGTCTGTAATGCTCTGGCTGCACTCTTTTCGGCTCTGGTTTGAGTTAGTGGTTTTCTTTTTGCAAATGGTCAAAACAGTCCTTGATTGTTCTCTCATCCAGGCTCACAGTCAGAAGATCTCACAATGGAAATAAATAAGGATGACACATAAACACCAGTAAGAGTCAACAGGACCTGCGGGTATTATTATTGTTGCAAGTTTTTCATAAACACTTTCAGAGACTTTAACTGTTCTTGATGATTCATGTCTGAAAAAAGCACTGTGTGTGCACCCTTCTCTTAGCTGACATGTCATCGGCTACCACTAGATGGCAGATTTTGATAAGAAGTGCCAAATAGCCTTTAAAACAATATAATAAAATATTAAATAAGAATTTAAAAGGAAACAGTTTTCAATGTATTAAAATAAAATGGAACAATATAACAAAGATCTATTTCAGATCTATTAATTAAAGTGTAATTATAGGAAAACCTTGAAAGAGTAAAGCATCTAAATCCACTGGTCCAGAGGTTCTTAACCTTTCTCACTGTGCGACCCCCTTTTAGGCTCCAGTAAATTTCGCGACCCCCCTACCCCCGGGAAAAAACCGTATCAATAACTCGTAAAATATTACTTTTCATCATATTTTCTCACTTTCTTTGTTTTTTTTTTTTTTCTGTTCTGATGTTCCTCTAGTGCAGAGGTCGGCAACCTTTAACACCCAAAGAGCCGTTTGGATCCAGTTCGCTCGAAAAATAAAACACCGGGAGCCGCAAATAATTTAATCTAAAATGAAGATAACACAGTATATATTGCATTTTCTGACCTTTACACTTTGTATAAACAACCATAGTGTGTTTGAAACCCAATAAAGTTAGATATTATTTATTTAATGAAGGCTTTTTAAACATTTTGAATTCTTCAAAAAAGCAACCCTGGTTAATGAGACTTCCGCTCCTGAAGCTCTGCACAGAGCGGCTGCAGATCAGGGCTGTATGAAGACACTTTCACCTTTGCAGGACTGTAAGCTGTCCTGTTTTTTTTTTTTTTTAACGTAGTTTATGGTGGAGAATAGCTGCTCACACATACAGTATACATGGATCAGAAGTTCGACAGGACTTCAAATGCATTTGTCTTCATGTTCATGTAGGTGTCTGGGATGACATTCCATGTTTCAAACACGAGTTTGTCCTGGAAGGTTCTCAATATCACTCCATTTTTGATTCTGAACAAGAGATTCTTGAAGATCTTCAAGATCCTCTGTAGAGCGTTTGAATTCGGACACCCACGTGCCTTTGTCAGCTCTGTCAGTCAGATCCAGATCCAGCTCCGGCTTCAGATTCGGATCCGGATCCAGATCAGGTTGATTTACACCTGCCGGGTTTTGGCGGTAAACCGGCGTGTGACGCTTATTTTGAGCGACGGAAAAATAATAATTAATAATTGTGATCTATAATTTTAGATCACAATAATCTTCCAATTTACAATGAAAATGGAAAAAATCGCAACAAAAAATCTTTCAATTAAATACTTATAATGTGTTTTCCTGAGCCACGCGGAGCCGCGGTATAAGGATGAAAGGGTTGCGGAGCGTTTTGCGTCCCCACTTCCAATTCGACCTCCTTAAAAACGCTCCATTTTAATCCAGCCTGGATGACGTGCCGAGCCACAATGTGCATGAACCCGAATCAAGATTCAGATCGAAGAGTCGAGCAGAACGGTGAGTGAGTCAGTTTGATTCAGTGAAAAAAAAAAACCTTCTAAAAATGCTCTACTTTAAGCAACAGTGGGTGCGACAAGCCACGTCCTTCATGCGAGACACTCCGTCAAGACTGAGAACGATACAGTGTGAAAAAGTTTAGCGCTTAAATCTGATTCATCGCACATTTAGCTGATAAAACGTCTTAATTAGTGTCACATTCGCGACCCCCAGGTTAAGAACCCCTGCACTGGTCTAAATATCTTAAAGGTCTTCAGTTGATGCTTACCTTACTTTAATTAGATTTATTGATGACGTTACATGAAGTAGATAATATCTTCCAGTAAACAAAACATAAAACATCTCATCCCAAAACTAAACCCTACCCCTATTAATAATCCCAGTCTTAACCTACATCTAAACCTAATCCTAAACCTTATCCTGCACCTAATGTTAACCTACACTCAAAGCCCAGGCCAGAACCTAATTGTAACCATCATCCTATCACCTACCACTGATCTCAACCTAATCCAGATTAACTTCAGTTGCAGTCTGTTCATACAGCAGGTCTATAATGACATGAGATTGTTTGTATTAGACCTGTTGATGATCAGTGATTTCTCAGGTTGAAGGATATGTGCATGATTTTGGAAAACAACTGTTGAACGACTGTTGATATTGAATTCAACCTTCAGAAGCTCCACCCCGTAAATTTATGAACGCGCATATGCAGAGGGTTGACACTTGGCTTGTGGATCTCATGCATGAACACAGTGTCCAAACACATCATCGAAAACGCAGCATCCAACGTAGTAAAAACTTGCAAGAGTTATTTGTTTACTCTTTGTACAAAATTTGAGGGACTGGTGAGGGGACTGTAGTTCTGTAGCTGTTAGCTAAGATAGTAAGAAAGGTAACTATTAGTGACCTCGGCCCACATAGCTAGCTTCCTACCCCTGGAATTGTATTTCTTCCTTCGTGTAATCGTCTTTGATCTACCCTGGTTCGCCCTGACCCAACATGACTCATCCTGAAATATCCTGACAAACATTGCTCTGCCCAAATTTGCCCTGATCTATCCAGGATACTTTGTTATGCTCCTTTCACCCTGATGTTAAGTGGTCAGGAACCCACAGGACCATCACAGAGCAGGTATTATTTAGGTGGTGGATCTCCAACATGCTCCTATATGATAAGCTGATAAAATAGACAGAAACATAAAGATGGTGTTAGGATTATGGCTGATTGCTGTATACCATTTACTAACTCTAATCATGAAACAGTCTGCAATGGTTTTAACGTTGCACTAGGTGTCCTCAGTTTGCTATGAAACATCTCCAACTCAGAAAAAGTGGATTTAAAGTATTTGTGTATTCAGAACATTTTGAAGAGGCTTTTTTTTTGACAAAAAAAGAAATGCAAATATGGTCCCAGGAAATTATTTAAAAGACATCTGCAGCATTCAGCTGCAACATCAGATTTAGGGGGAGGTGAACTCATATCTGAATGTGCACCTGTTACATATCTGATAAATGGTTCAGATTGCTGTTGAATGAGTCTCCATGGCCTAGAAGTGACGTAGAGACGTATTAGACCATATGGAAAACTGATTGCTCTATTGGTCCCTACCTGACCTGTTATTTTAGAAGAAGTCATTGTGCATTCCTGAGGACATTCCCTGTACAATTGTTCACCTCAAGAGGAGACCAAGTTAGACTGTGAAACATGTCTTGCAGCTGAAGGGAGGAGAGGAGTAAGCAATGGAAAATGGCGGTGGGTCTCCTTGCCATGTTTTATATATTGCTTATGTAAATCCTTGAATGCCAAGTTCAAGAATCTATAAAGTTTAAGAAAATATAGTGCTACTATTATTTTCTTAAATTTTATAGAGCTTATAACAGAATAAATTACCATATTTTGCTCCAGATGTTCTGTAGATGGAAAGCAGAAGGATTTGTGCATGTGAAGGCATTACTGCACCTCACAGTTAGTCAAAACAGCAATATCACTTTCGCTCCTCAGCTCTACCATGGGAAATTTTCTAGGACAGAGTTTACAAAAATATCCCTCTATTTCTGTTTCATTCATTTTTCCAAGATCATGGCTGTTAGAACTTTTAAATGAGATACACTGCAAGCTGTAAATATAGAAATCTAGAACATACGCCGAATAACTGTAACCAGTGCTTTAATTGTAATATTAAACTAATCTGGTTGCAGATAAATAGGATAAACAAGACTTGGAACTGATAATGTCACCATATCTGAATAGAGGGGCATAAATCTCCCGAGCATTGAGCTGTGGAACAGTGGAACCTTGTTCTCTGAATGATCGTGCTTCTTTCAGTACTTTTGGGATGAGTGGGGGAGTTGTGGATAAGGTGTGTTGGGACAGTACAGTAGTGACGGTTATTCCAGTTAAACTCTTTTAATAATACTGTTGATGAAGGGCAGATTCCTTCAAAGTTTTGTGCTTTTCCGGATCTAGCACACGTGTCGCACCTGCTACAACGTGTTCATGTAGATCTAGACAACAGTTACAACATTCCACTCGCTCACTCACTCACTCAGCCACTCACTACAAAGAGGCATTATTAGTTCTCTAAACTAGTAATTGGGCCAGTTTCATTCAGCTTCACAGGTGGCACTGCTTCATGTGCCTCTTTGAAGCAGCCCTGAACTCCTGTCCAACATTCATTTCCTGTGGCAGCACTAAGGGATGGCTTGTTACTCACAAAATGAAATTATAAACAATAATGTCAAAAACTAACTAGAATATATTGCTTGTTAATATATTATATTATATTATATATTATATATTATATTATATTATATTTGGAGTAATATTAATAGTAGTATAAGTAGTAATAGTAGGATCTGTAGAAGTAAATGTACTATTAGAAGTGGCAGAAGTAAGAATATCATTAATAATAGTAGTAGTAGTAGTAGATATAGTAGTATGAATAGTAGTAGTTATAGTAGTACTAGTAGGAGTATTAGTATTAACAGTGGTAGTAGTAGATAGTGGAAACAGTAGTAAAATTAGAACTAGAACTACAAAAAATAAGACTAGTAGTATAATAAGTAGAAGTAGTAGTAGTAGTAGCAGCAGCAGCAAAGGTAATAGTAGTAGCAGAAGTAATATTAGTATATTAAGTAGAAGCAGTACTAGTAATAGTAGTAGTAGTATTAGCAGCAGCAGTACTAGTAGTATGAATAGTAGGAGTAATATGAGTAGGAGTAATAATAGCAGTAATGCTAGTAGTAGTAATAGCATGTAGAGTAGTAGTAGCAATAGCAGCACTAATAATAGCAGTAGTAGTATGAACAATAGTATTAATAGTAGTAGTAGTAGTAGTAGTAGTAACAGTAGTTATAATATTATCAGGAATCCAGTAGATTAATGAAATGAATTAAAATAAAATAAAAGCCTTACATTAAATTGGGTCAGTGTAACAGCTTTGTAACAACTGGCTAGAAAATGATTTAGGTTAAAATAATACTTCCAATGTTTAACAAGTTTATTTTTAACCCATTTTTAGAGTGTATTTGAATAGCATTTCATCAATGACATTACGTCCTTGTTTTCTATAGAATGATACCAATTGTTATATACACAACCTTTCAGTATATTTAATAAGCATCTGAATTAGATTTACTTCTACAATATAAACAACATGATGATGTTACAGACCTTTAGCTTACCATCTGTTTCTTGGCAGGTGGGAACCAGTAATTCAGAAAGCTATTGGAAAAAAAATTGATGAGCCAAGGAATACAGGACAAGCCCACGGTCACTTTCTGTTCTACACAGTGTTTGCATTAATGTTAGATTTATTTTGCAAATTGTTTAACAGGATTGGTCCATCAGAGCTCAGTACTTACATAACAGATCCGTTGCAGTAAATATTCTGTGACTATGAAATAACTTTTTATGGCCTTTTTTTATTTAGGCTTTCCATTTACCATGTTCCATTAAATGTGAAGGCTAGTATTATTGGCTAATCAAAGAAAAAGTATTACTGACATAATGGTTCTGCTGTTTTTTGTTTAAACTCTCTGCTAATTTCACAGAGCAGTCAGTTGGAGAACACACATGACCTCAAAGCTGCATTTTTGTACAGCCTTCATCCTGCTGAGTATACACTTCTTGGCACCTGCATATCAGTTTCCACAGAGAACAGGAATCTTGTGGAGGCCATATGCCGTTATCTCTCTATCCTCAGTCTTCATTCTGATTTCCCTCCATTGACCTAAATCATTTAACAAGATTCTGTCAATCTGACTGGAGATATTGACTATTCTTGACGCGTATTGCTAACCGTGGCCAGCAACCCAACAACCATCTGTTCCTCATATAGATGGTGGTCACTGTAATCACTGATATGAAAAAAGTAGAAAACCCAAATAGTGCCGTGAAAAAACTTGAGCTTCTTGGACAAACAGTATTCACAGCATCCAGCAAGTTCTGAAAATAGTAGCAGTGGAAATAAGCTTCGGATCTCTCATTAAAAACAATTATGTTGACAAATGACTTGTTTTTTCCATTCCCTGTGTTACTAAGGGCTATAATTGCTCTAAGACCCAAAAACACAAATGATGATAATGATTAGCTGACAATGAGGTTTGGGTAACTATTAAGTTGACATTTGTTGGTGATATATGTGATGCTTAGAAAGCTTCCTCGTTTTAAATAGCAGAACGTAGACATTAGGGAGGGGAAAACAATGACCCATCCACACTCAAGGACAAAGCACACCCTTGTTGTTTTCCCATCATTTTGTGAAGAAACAAATGTTCAGAGCCAGCATGTTATGGAAGAGTGGGAAAAGGCAGTACCCGATAAAACTTTAAACTGGGAGCTGAGCTTGAAATATGTCATTTTACATGTAATAAATCACATGTTTCACAACATTTTAATGATGCACTAGTATATCTAACACTTGACATTTGTAAACCGACGTGTAAAGGGAAAGGACAGTTACCAGATGTTTCAGTTTCATCTTCACTAACATCACAGAGGCTATCAAGGTGTTTCAGTACCAAGTTTGAAAACATTACCTCAAATATGTATTGAATTACACAGTTTCCTTGGTCTCCTGAAAACCTACTAAAGTGTGCCCACAAAGATGTGCAACATTTGTGTAAACATCTGTCACATGTTTCACATATTTCATACATTCACAAAGAGCTCTTATCATAAGCCAGCCTGCCGTGTACTTGAAGAATAACAGAACACAGTATTGCCACCGCTGGATCTTATAAAAGTTGGAATATATAGACATAAAATCACGAAACTGTAAGAATTTCACATTGTACTGTGCTTATGGTTTGATTAAGAGTTGGAGGAAAGTTTCGGTTAAGTTTAGGTCATGATTATTATTAAAGTTAGGGTTTAGCTCAAAGTGTGGGTTCAGGTAATGAAATGATATTTGTTGCTTTGAAACATTCTCTGTTGAAATCATTTCATTTCTGCATGTGTCTTGCGCTTATAAAATGTGCATATACACTAGGTTCACATTATGTCTAGAACGCATTGTATGAATTCTGAAATGGTCTTTGAGTCACATATATAAGAACTCTTCTTCATCCCATGCTGTGGATTGACATGATAGTCACAAATTCCAATCTGGCTCTCCTGACATTCTGCATTTTCACATATCAGATATAAACCAAAGTTCATTATCACATGTAATTGAGCCAAGAGAACACATATCATGGTTTAAACTGAGAACAATTGATTAAACAAGCAGTTCCAAACAACCCTTATGTCCATTTCAGGTGTTTGATTAGGAACCATCTTCATCATCCATTTGTAATTTGAAGCTATATTTTATACCCAGGACAAAGCCATTCCTACTGTTGATCAAACCCTGAAGCTTCTGACGCTCACTCCATAAAATATTCATCTTTTATTAGCCCAGCAATTTTAATTCAGTTCAACATCCAAGATGATGAACGTGACATTTCGCAGTGGAGAGCTCCTGAGAGATCATATAACTTCCTTGCTCTAACTATCTGAGAGTGTTTGGGCTTTGTGAGGATGTTCCCTGTGGAGATGAAGACTCTAATAAAGTCTGCTGGACATCCTGGTCTTCTTGCTCCAGTCCCCAACCCCTCTCCCCAGGGTGTTAGATGATCCAGCTGCAGCACATTGCAGACAGAGGACACAGGACCTTTACGTGGGCTTCGAATCCTCCACTCATTTCCTCTCTTCATGCACCCCTCATGCACCCCTCCTGTTGGATCTGCTGCAGTGTCCAGTGGTTCACCTTTGCGTTGGAGTGAAACATTGATGGAGAAGAGAGGAAGAGGAGGTCACTAAGATGGTCCAGTAAAAAAGGAGTGAAACCACATATGTGAAAGTATTGTCCAACTGGTCATTTTCCATTCCACTGCTTGAAAATGCACGAACATGTGGGTAGTGATTTATCAGACAGTAAATGAAACCTGTCTTTTGAGCTATGAAGCCTATATGCATGCTTAAAACTGTGTTTGCAAAAGTTTGCAGTTAAATGATAAAACCATTATCACATATCCCTTTTGAGTCCTTTCTTCACTTTTACATTCCCTCAGAGGTTCTCCGGTACTGCTGCCCCTTGGCTAGGTTTATGTTCTTCTCCATTAGCTCCATAGATCTAAGCCCCAACTCTTCTGACTCTTTTTAAAGCAGCTGCCAGAGTCTGACCTTTACTCTAAGTGACCACTGAAAACAGTGTGGCTGGCTGCGAGGCTGCAGTCCAAAGCCATTACTTGTGTTACGATCCCATCTCCTGCTGGGCTCCTTGATGCAGGACCAACGCCAGCCATTCTGACCTGAGAGGAAATCCCTCTTTTAACAGTCGCTCAGAGCATCGGCACATGGCTAACACAGTAAGCCACACCCCCCAAAAAGGCCATCTGGCACATAGATGTTATGATCTTTAATGATATCTTGATGTCCACAGCCCAAGAGAAGATGAAAAAAAAATCAACAATCTATGAAACGTCTTAAACATATTTATACTTTATTTAAATCATAGCCCATTGCTTTGATTAATAGTGCTTAAATAGGTAGTGATTATTTCTACTGTTTGTTTTGGTTGCATGAAAGTTTGCACTGGATCAGTTCAAATGACATCAATCCAGGCAGCATTCCCTGAACCCATGACCTTCTCATTCTCCACCTAGGGTCAGCAGACTGGAACAGTGTTCAGAAACATGTGCAGTGAAAAAATGGGGTTTATCTGTTCCATCAGGCCTTGAACAGTTCCGAGAACTATCCTGAATTCTAAATAAGTAAAGGAACATAAAGCTCAGGAGATAAGACCAAGGTCTTTGTATGTACCATGTATACTTTTAAAGATCAAAGAATATTCCCCCACAGAATGACCTTGTTTCTTTTACTGGCAGTCTAGTTTATTTATGCCATCGGATTTGACATGGTCTGAAGTTACTGAAGTTGGGACTGCACAGTGTAACTTGTTGGATTCAGCCCATTTGTAGAGAACCCCAGGAACCAAAGTAGATTCCAGGACAGCTGATATGTTCTTACACTACTGGTCAATATTTTCTACAGCATTTTTACATTTTGCATTGATGATAGTACAACAAAAGTCAAACTAGACCCAGGTTCCTTGAAAGATAAACTGGACTGGATTTCTTGTTAAAATATTTCAATTTTATATTTGTTTTGATGTGATAACAATATTTGTTTGATGATGAAAAATTTGTTTTTCACGCATGACGGATGTGCCTGAATCAGAATAAGTTCAAATCAAAAAAAATGTTTTTACAATGATGTTGCCACAAGGATTAGGAAGCAATCTGTATCAAAAATCTCCAAAATGTAATACATTACAGCTTGTCGATCTCCTGCTGCTTGATTTCTCTTCTCTGAAAGCTTGTTTTCTTTCCAAGACCTTGAGGAAGACCTTGACTCTCAGGGACAGATGGACTTTGACATGCCAACTTCGTTGTAGGAGGCTGATCACCTTCATCTCTTTATCTGGTGAGCATCTAGACTGCTGGCATACACAGTCCCACAATTCTGCCCTCACAGAGAAAACCCAAGAAAGGTTTTGTACCTGTGTGTTTTGAAATACATGTTACACTGACTGTTTTCACAGCTGTTCAATTGGTGCAAATGCTCAAGGCCAGAATGAGAGGTGTATTTCAAACAAGAGTGTGTTTCAAACAGCCTGTGAAACTGACATGCAATAGGAATAAAGTACAGAGAGAAATGACTGAAATAGAATACAAGTACTGAGAAAGCACGATTAGAATATAGTATAGAAGCACTTGCATTGTGTTATATTTTGGAACATTTTTCTATTTCCATTTATAAATATTTAGCCACAAAATAAAAATAAAATATCTGATATTTAGAAGAAGCTTATTTGCAAAACACTGAAGTATCTGCTGAAGTATGAGTAGACTGATAAATCACTGTGCTGTTATTTATCTCAGTTTTACTGAGGTCTACTAAAGTAGTCTGATATATATCCTTGTGCTGATCACTTATAGAAACCAGAGTAAACTTATAAATCACTGTTTCTCTCAAATTATGTATCTCGGTGTTCCTGAACTCACTGGCTTACTATTAGTATGCCACATCATGCCACATAGGTAGGTTGTGTCTGTTTTTTAGTCAAGAAAAATGATAAAGGCATTTCTAAGACTCTAAGACTCCACCAAACTGCAATAAGAGCAGTTGTCATTTCACAAATTTGCCAAGAAACCCCTAGGTTAAGTTCTGGATCAATGTGTTAAGAACAGATGAATCTAAATTGCAGGTTTTTGACTGAACAGGCTCTGTTAGTGTCAACTGTGGAACATGGATGTGGTAGTTTGAGGATGTTCTACTACATCAAGACCCAGATGGATTATGAATTCTGCTCTGTATCAGAGAATTCTTCCAAAGAACATCAAGAATCTGTTCGTGAACTGCAGCTGAAATGCATTTGGGTCACATGACAAGACAACGGTCTTCATATATAGTGCATAAGCAAACCAAAAATTTGGATAAGACTTAGTCACAATCCTAATGTAAATCCCAAGGAAATGTTGTGGCACACAAGTTCTGATCCTGCTCCTACAAATATCACTGAGCTGAAACAGTACTGCAATGAAGAGTGGGCCAAAAATCTGCATTGTCGGAGACTAATTAACAACTACAGAAACTTTTTTTCACAGTTACAGCTGCTAAGGGGGTGTAACCAGCCATGGAAATGAATGGGGGAATAATTTTCTGGCAGGGAGACTGGATATTGAATATCTTTTCTTAATATATGGCCTACATTAAGTGCCTATCACATTGTTGTTTCCCCCATGGAATGGCCATTTAGTGTTTTTAGCAAATTCAAAGAGCACTGTGTAACTAAATGAAGTTTTAAAGATATGGTGGCAGGTATGAAATCACTACCATCCCTTGAGAAGCAAGTATATGACATTGCACTGTATTCATTATCTGTTGCTCAAAACTATGAATATAATGAATAAATGCTTGACCCAGATTGTTTACCCAAAAAGGTATCTTTCTCTTCTGTCAAATTGATTGATGGTTCAGTGTGTAGATTACTTCCTTGATTTTAGGGAAAATGTAATAGATTGCACATAATCAAATGAGGCTATAATCAGCATAGTGATTTGTTGAATATTCTCCAAAGACAACAAAGCAAAGCAATTACAGTTACGAGTCCTGGAGCCCCACATTCCAGTACTGTACAATCATATTTCATTTGGATTGACACATTTTTCAATGCTTGTCAGGGAGAAACTTGGAGAGTTGAACCTGACTGCAGTCTTCTGAAGGTTTTCTGACTTATCAAATGATTTTGACCACCAAAACTTGCAGGTGCGATCAGTAGACAATGCAGCATTGTAGAGAGACTAAAAGTGTGGAAAGTGTTCCTTTATGGTTGCGTCATAGTTCTTCTGTTCAAGAGTCATGAAAGCGAGTCTATGTATGTTCTCCATTGTCTCTTGTGGTGGACTGAGGGCTAGATGACCTTAGCAGGGTGACCAAACATTAAGGATTTTAATACTGCCTCAAAAGAGTCAAGCAATGCCAAGGCTTAGGCCTTTAAGGATAAAGGATTATGCCTATGGTCAAAGCACTCACATAAGATGCTTGTATTGCTGTTAACCACTTCAAATGACAACTGCTCTGTGGTCATGCAGTAAACTGTGGCATTGACTTTGAGGGAAAGCAACTAAATGCGAGTTATTGTTGGATATAAAGAACACCAACAAAAGAAGAAGAAAAAAGAAGAAAAAAAATGAGTGCAATGGTAACTTTATATCATAATAACAAAGCCATCATTGCGTAAGAGCATATTTTTGCAGCTTTGACAGTAAAGTTGTGTGTCTGTTTTTGTGTTTCTCTTTCAGTGTGAAGCACATTACTGTATGTGATGTTAGAGTGACTACAGCAGGCAAGTTCAAAAACAAAAAAATCACTGGCACTGTGAGTCAAGATGAGTGGGCTTATTCACTCTTGACCTACTTGTATTCCCATCAACATGTTAGTGTCAATTTCGGTTTATAGCTGATATAGGTCAAAGTGTGGTCTGCTCTGCTGACTCAGTAGGAAAGAAGGGAAATAAATCACGAAAGCCACATCTTCTAGTGCTGCCCACCCAGTGGGGAAAGGGGGTTGGGGGTGGAGAGCACAGTGCACCAGCACAGCTCATATATGAGACATACTCATGCCATGACCCTCCTCTGCCAAATGATTTCTGTTCCCCTGAGATGGAAAGACAAGGTTTGGGTTGGCTGTGCTGCTGCTTGGCTTCTCAGGCTGAGCTTTTAACCTTCACAAGTGAATTCAATTCTTTTTGTGACCCGTATATTTCATTACTACACTAAAGGTTTCAGAAATGGAAATGTAATCTCTTTCAAACTAATTTCATACAATAAAAAGATGCACATGGTGAAATTATGTCTTTAAAAGCATGTATTTCTGCCCAAATGTGTCCAAATGGTAGCCAATGAAATTAGATCTACGATAATTTATACCCTGCTCACTTTTCATAGTGAAAGTCTTTTAAGTGAAAACACACATCACATCCATTTTATACCTTAAATAGTTAAACAGGCCAACTTAAATTGCTGAATTAACTAATTAGTTTTTTTAGTTAAATCAAGTTCAGTTATAAGGTTTCATAAACATTAGTAAATGAGCTGACACTGAAACTGATTAAATATATTATAACATGTTTAGACTGTGTCCCTCCAACTCAATTTGCTTACTGTTTATTTCTATCTATAGGGCTGTGATGTTGACAGGATGTTGGCAGGCAGTGTGTCATTTGTGCCATTGAAAAACTGAAAAATGTACATTGTAGTATGTATACTCGGAACTTTGAAACTATTTGGTCATTTTTGCAGCTGACCACTGGTCAGGTGCTCTGTTATCTTGTACTAAATGAAAAACTGACAAAATGTAGCTAAGTGATAATGTATGAAAAAATCTTTTGGAGTTTTGGATCTTACTGAAAAAGGACCACTGGGCTGAAACATTTCAACTCAATTCCCTGCAGTTAATGGTTAAGGTTATGTTTAGGTATGTTTAGGTTAAGAGTATGTTTAGATTTAGATTAAAGTGTAGATTAAAATCAAGATTAGATTGATGTTTAGATTAAGGTGAAGGTTAAGGTTATTTTAAGGTAAGGTTATGATTAGGTTTAAGTGTTGGTGTAGAGATCAAGGTGTAGATTGTGATTTAAGATTTGGTGTAAATTAATGTGTTTTTTTAAGGTTAGGTTAAAATGTTGGTGTAGATTTAGGTAATCAGATTACATTTGCCACTCCAAAAGGACATGTTTGTAGTTCTTTCTTCATTGCTAAAGGTCATGTTTCCACTGAACGTAGCAAAGAGTCGATTTACAAATTGAAAAATACAACCTATGTTCTAACCTGCACATGGGTATGAGAAGTGCACATGATTTACCAATCAATTAGGCAGTAAATGCGTGTATGCCACTCTTTTACTGATGTTTTTGAGGCTCACCTCAATATGTATTGTTGATCAAACTTGCATGAGTGAAAATGTGAGTTTGGAGAATTTTTGATGGAACTAAGTTGATTCAAAAAAACAAAAAAAACAAAACCATTCATTTAGGTTAAGTAATAGAAGCCGTTGCTCTGTAGCCAGCCACTCATCTGTGAGTGATATAGGGATCTACTACAGCTCTGACTCAGGCCAGTCACTCACCTTGTAAATCTGTGGATACCACTGACAACATTCAAACAGAGGTTTCCCCTCTGTCTCTGTATGCCAAGCATTTACTGTGTTTTCATTCCAGCACAGCTTAACATAACTATTTATTTGCATGTTAAAGGCTTGTGGGCATATTTAAAATATCCAGATCATTCCTTCAGCCAAGAATGAGATATCACTTTACAGTGTATGAGTGCACGTGGGTCTTGCTATATGTCTGTTTGCATGAAGTACTGTGTGTCTATATGGGCCGTGTGTCGTGCGCTATAACATTTCACAGTATTAAGATGTGCATTTACTGTGTGTTCGTATACTAGGCACCAAAATATTGGACAAAATGTTTTGAGCCTCACAACTGTTTTGAGCCTCAAAAATGGAACTGAACCCTTGCATTTTTTGAAAAGCATTGCAAAAATATAATAATAATAATAATAATAACAATAATACCCTTATTTATTTATTTATTTATTTATTTATTTAAAAGCTTAAACTCTCCTTAATGACAGCTAAAATACATGTGTACATGTTTGTGGACAACACTACAATATTTATAAATGTTAAATATTCAGCTACTTTAAATTGCATCCATTGCTGGAACAAATGTACAAATACACACGCACAGCTTGTTAGGTCAATGTAGAGAAGCACTGCTAACAGAATAGGACATTCTGGTATTGGTAAATGTGAAGCCTTGTAGCTTTACTTGAAGATGCCACAAAATTCTTATATACATGACTAAAGTATACCCCAAGCATGTACATATATTGTGATTCACAAGGAGCTCCTATTTTTCCAAATTCACATAATCCACCCTGCCTGGAACATGAGGATACAGCAGCAGCAGAGCATGTTGCTTTTCTCTGTCCAAAGAGCTTTAAAAAGACTTCTACTATGGTTATGATTAGGCTAAAGGTAAGGGTTAATTAAACTTTAGGGTTAGGATAAGGGTTAGGTTAAATTTAGTCTTAGGGTAAGGGTCAGGTTAGGTTTGGGTTAAGTTAAGGTTGTGGTTAAAGTTAGGGTTAAGGTTAGGGTTATGGTTTGATTAGATTATGATTAAGGTTAGAGTTAGGAGAGGTTTTACAGGTTATGGTTTAGGATAACTTCAGGTTATGGTTAGAGTAAGGGTTATGTTAAGTTTATGTTATGGTTAAGGTTAGGATTGGGGAAAGGGCTGGGTTAAATTTAGATATAGCTGTAGGTTCCGGTAATAAAATTGCACTGATTGCTTTTTAATCGTTTGCTGAAGTTGTTTGAGTTGGGATTGCATCTGGGTTTTGTCTGCAAAATGTACACATTGTACAAACTCCGACATGTTCCTTTTGATATACGTACTAATTTCTCTTGAGACAAGGCTGATTTAGTTCTGCTTAAAACCTATGACGTCTTTAATACTTCTGTCCGCATTTGTGTGGTGTTTCTTGTGAACTAACAGCTTTGCAGCATTTGAGTGCATATATGTGGTGTGTACGTATTCATGTTTTTTTAGTGCTGAGCCGTTGAGATTTGCAATCAGAGGAAATATTATGCAAGAAAATCACGAGAGTAGCATGTTATTAAATCCAGACGGTGCCATGGATTTATGAGGATAACATCAAAATTTACACATTCTCACAACTGACATAAAGGCTTTTCCATTGTCAGCACAGTCATGTCGTGTCTGGAGATGATATTGCCTTAGCCAATGACATAATGGAAGTCTTCCATGTACAGCAGAAACAAGAGCGCTTACCACAGCAAAGATCACTAGAGCTCTGTGGCCTTGCATATTATCAATGTGGTGGGCAACACATATTTGTGGATTAAAGACACATGATTACAGATTACAGAGCAAGAGTTTGACAGGATGTTCTTTTAGTGGTAAGAGAGATCTGAGACAGAGATGTCTTATAATTGATGAAATGCTCTATCATCCTTCAGCTGCTGTATATTAGTATAATGAAATTCTATGCACATTTCCAACTGCCACATGGGGACAAGAATAATGAGCTCATCTCTGATTTTACTGTAACATATAAATGTAGTATTGTGGAACTACTCACCAGAGTAAATACACAATGTCCAAAATGCTTGTGGACATCTCTTCTAATGAATGTATTCAGCTATATTAGGTTACACTCATTGCTGAAAGAGCCAGTAGAATAGGACTCTCTGCAACAGAGAACCATGAATGTACTGGCACCTTGCTGAATGCCAGGTATGGGCTAGAAATCCCCCCGAGCGTTGAGTTATGAGATGCAACTGTGTTCTGAACTCAGACTTTTTGGATGAGTTGGAGATGAGATGGAGTGGTGCTCATCCTTAATTCACTAATGTTCTTGTCACTGAATACAGTCAAATCCTCAGAGCAATGGTCCATAAAATGTGTGTCTAGCAGAAATCTTTCCCTGGTAAGTAGTGAAAGTTACTCCAAGCAGGATAACCTCTTTTGTTCATGGATGAGCAGCTGTCCCCCTAATTTTGTCCATATAGAGCAAGTCAAAATAGGTCTCAGATATATAAAAGAAACAAAAAATCTTTAAACCCCAGGACCAGCGTCTAAATCAGTGAGCTCCAAACCTGCGTCTGGAGAGCTTTCTTTCTTTAAGGCTTTGGATCCAGCCCTAACCTACCTTCACCCTGAGCTAACATCAAACCTGGTGTAAAGTGGTCTGTTCTATGTTCTATGGTCTATGGTCAAAGTTCTATGTATTGGTGGAAAACAAAAGATGGAGATACAGCGGGGCAAAAAGTATTTAGTCAGCCACTGATTGTGCAAGTTCTCCTATTTATAAAGATGAGAGAGGTCTGTAATTGTCATCATAGGAACACTTCAACTATGAGAGACAAAATGAGAAAGAAATCCAGGAAATGACATTGTAGGATTTTTAAAAAATTGATTTGAAATTTATGGTGGAAAATAAGTATTTGGCCAATAACAGAAGTTCATAACAGTACTTTGTAACATAACCTTTGTTGGCAAAAACAGAAGTCAAATGTTTCCTGTAAGTCTTCACCAGGTTTGCACACACTGTAGCTGGTATTCTGGTCCATTACTCCATGCAGATCTCTTGTAGAGCAGTGATGTTTTGGGGCTGTCGCTGGGCAACAAGGACTTTTAACTCCCTCCACAAATTTTCTATGGGGTTGAGGTCTGGAGACTCGCCACTCCAGGACCTTGAAATACTTTTTACAGAGCCACTCCTTCGTTGCTTGAGCGGTGTGTGTTTGGGATCATTGTCATGCTGGAAGATCCAGCCACGTTCCATCTTCAGTGCTGTGAGGTTTGAGTTTAGAATCTGACGATACATAACCCCGTTCATTCTTCCCTTAACACAGATCAGTTGTCCTGTCCCCTTTGTACAAAAACAACCCCAAAGCATGATGTTTCCTCCCCCATGCTTCACAGTAGATATGGTATTCTTGGGATGCAACTCGGCATACTTCCACTTGAGTTTTTACCAAAAAGTTATTTTTTGGTTACATCTGATGACATGATTTTAAGAGCCTGGTGCAATTCTTATCTGAGTAAACTGATGTTGTTATGAAGAACAACTAGTATTAGAAACATCTGATATCGGTGACCTTAATGTACAAGCAATGCAATGTACAAGTGAGCGAAGTCATAAGCACCAAAATAAAGGCTGTATAGGTGTATCGGTCATTTCTGCCACTTCATGTTGACCACCAGCATCTCAGAACAAAACAAATGCTTCGTATTCAGCCATACCCTTCCCTTCAGACATGCCTCCCTCTTGAGAAAGCCAGAGAAAGCAGCAGTTAAATACAGATCAGCACAACAAAGCAGTTATATAAGAATGCAGTGCTTTCGTCAGTTTTTTATTTTTTATAGTGGCTATGAGTTTTCCTGTACTCTGTTTTGTGCATTTCCCATCCTCACCGACTGCTGTGTTGATGTGGCTTTCCTGTTCCAACTCTGCTGAGCCCAGCTACTAACACTGCTCCTAACCTGCTCCAACTCTGCTGAGCTCACCTTCTGTCCATTAGCATTGCAGCTAATATTTGTCACTTTTGCACTGTAGATGTATTAATATATTAATGTTTAAAATGAACATTGAAGACAATGAAATAAATGGCAATATGATAAACAAATAAACACAACACAGTCATGCACATTGTTCCATTTACTTTGGCTGCTATTTATACTCGTGTGTGTGTGTGTGTGTGTGTGTGTGTGTGTGTGTGTGTGTGTGTGTGTGTGGAAACACAGGGTTAAAATCTCATACTTGGAAGATAGAAAATCCATTTTGAGATATTTAATTTTGGTTTATGTTGGCAGCTTTGGGAGTCAAGCGCTGATCATGAGATGTTCTGCAAATCCTCTGCAATTTTAGACTTTCATACCCTTCTTTCCCTCCTAACCAGCTCCACATGTTTTAATAACAATTGCAAGTTGTTTCTCCATTCTCCATAAGGATCTGAGCAAAGCAGTCTGTTAAATCAGCAGAGAAACATCTTATTACTAAAATATATACTTTCTTTGTTGGCTATGCTTCGTTTCGTCTGCTTAATAAGGCTATGTGTAAGTGGAAAGAGTGATTGCGTGTTGGTAGAGAGTATTTTTGGTCTTTATGCATCTTTAAACCTTAATATGGCCTTTTAGGCCCCCATTGGGATCTACTTCCATGCCAAGGGCATCTTCAGCTTACAACCATCTGCAGCCATAAACAAGAGATATGCATGGGCTAGAGTAGAGAATGTGTGTGGACGTCACCTTCAGGTGACATTTGCATGGCAGGAAGGCTTTCTAAATCCTGTTAAGTGATATTAGCTCAGTGGGCAAGAGGTGTGAAATGAAGCCTTGCTACATCTGCTCTAGCTGAGAAAGCTTCATTGTCCTTTTCACAACCTCTCTGTGTGTCCTATCCCAAACACTCTCTGCACTTGCAGTGCCTTTAAGGCTGATCAGAGGTTACACTTTAAGGACAGAAAAGGTCCTGTCATCATTTGTTAAATATCCCTTAAAGTGTTTCTTGAGTTAAAAGTTCTAAATAATTTCTTTCTTCTACCTTTTTGGTCAACAATACATACTGAGTTGAGCCTCAAAAACATAAGTAAATGAGCTGCAACAGATTAAATAGTCTGTGTCTCCTCCACCTCAATTTGCAGACTTTGCAGTTTGATAGTGATAAGCTGAGCCATTGCGGGGATTTGAACTTTTGATCTCATCACACTTGATGAACAGCAGTTCACAGCAGTTCACCACTCGGGAGCTGTGAGTACGCTACATAAAAACACAATTCTGAGTAAGTTTACTTACTTGAACACAAATACTGTATGGCTTCACATGGCTGAACTATCTAGCTGCTTGCTTGTCAAGAGGCAGGAGGTCATAAGTTTGAATCCCAACACTACGGCCCTTCACGTTCAGGATTCTAAACCCACCCCGTTTGTCCTGTTTTGAGCTGGTGTTGCAACCTGCATGCATGTAGTCCTGTGTTGTGCAGCCATCTGCCAGTGGTGACTCATATCCACAGTCATGGATGTTGGCTGACTCTGTGCAGTCAGGATAATCTGTCAGTTCTCCCTGTCCGTGGTTCATCATACCTTCTTCTATATCGTTGCTGCCAACAGTATGCAAAGCCACCAACCACTATGGAGCCCAATACTTGGATAAGACCGGCTTACGTACTAGTGGACTCTGATGTGACCCCTCACAACAGCAGTCAGAATGGAAAGCATAATTGTGCAAAAGTTCTATATTCATTTACAGCTTATTTACTAATATTTGTGACTTGTTGACTTCAATTGTTGACCAAGCTGAAATGCAGAAGTGACAGGTGTCAGTTAGAAGAACCTTTGACTGAACCCTTCCCTTTGTAATCAGTTGAATTGGTGGAACGGTTCTAACTTATTACTGAAGTTTATTGCATTTTTTACTGTGTCGATCTGGGTTCATAGCATCACAAATCGGAATCATTGGCCTTTATTATCAATACATATATATTTTTAATTGCATTTATATATTCTTAAACATTTTACATCGTAAACATAATTCCTTAATTACAAACTGGTGATGCGTCTATTCCTAACGCACAGTAATGAATGAAAAACATGTACATTCATGGTGATATTTTCCAACTAACAAAGTCAAGATACAGTACAATGAAGCAAAACATAGAAACTGATGTTTCATATGTCACTTAATTTATTTAGATGCCCATCAAACATTAGATTTACGAACTCCTGCTTAATGATTTGCACTAGTCTTATAACCTTTGTTCAGGGTTCAGGATTGTACTTGTTTTCTGAGAGTTTCTGTGGGATGGAAAATGAACGTCCAGCAGTGGAGGGAGTGAACATCTGTTGGAGGCTCACCTCCCGTTGGGGATGTTTCATTTTTGCTGTGAGAGGAGGTGGTTGATCTCAGAAAATTATAGCTTCCAAGGGACAGAGAAAATACCATCCAATTTCTCTCAAAGCCACAAGCTGACAAGCAAAAGAGACCAAACACTGTCAATTTATAACATTTTAATGAGAGCCTGCTATTCCACATACAGGCTACATTCACTATTAGAACACCAGGTTGGGACATGTCTGGAGGTCAGGGTAAAAAAAATCTACTTAAAGGGGAGTTCCACCTATTTTTGGTGCATATATAAGTTGTAAACTGCGAAACAAGGAAATGTACTAATGTTTGATGCAGAATTCTATATTGTGGAGAAACATACCACTCGAGTTTTGTTTATAGTAGTAGTGTGTAATAATGTGTAGTGTGGTATGCACGGCAAACTGGCTAGAGTTTGTTTCCTTTTGTTTTTAATTAGAATTTGATCAAGTTTTTGGAAAACTTGAATGTGACAAAGTTTGGACAAAGCTAGATGAGGTAAGGGAGTGTGAATTGTTTATATTATTTATTTTATATTTCAGCATAAATAAAATGCAATCTACCTTTTGAATTTAGCAGTAGCGGCATCATTTAGTGAAAGCATTATGGACATGCACAGGGCAGTAGTTGAAACGGGAATCACGATATGCTAGTCAGTGACAGAGTTCTGTATATACACGTTGAAGATTGTCTTTCAAATTGTACACTTGGAGAATCTGTAAGCTCCAAAATTCAAAAATTCTAAATCCTAACACTGCCTATGCTTAAATATACACTATTCCAACTGTGAAACGTGGTGGTGGCATCATCTTTTGTGAGGAATCTTTTCTTCAGTTGGGACTAGGTATCCTGTTGGAGTTAAAGGAGGTATTCATTGTGCCCCAGCTTGGGAGAAACTTCACCTTTCAGCAGGATGATGATCCCAAGCACAAAACCGAAGTGACAATGGAGTCACTGAACAACAAAAAAGTCCTAATCTAACCATAAATCCACGATAATAAAATTGTGGCCTACAAAACTACCATCCAGCAAAACTGAGCAACTTAGGGTAAGCTAAAATTAATCAGTCAGCAAAGCTATTAGACACCTAAATTTAGAGGGGACAAAAGCCAAAAGCGCCCATAAAGTTCCCATATAATGTGTCAGGTATAACGTGATGTGGAGCATTTGTAATAATTAGCAATCGTTTTTATTATATAGTTTTAACAGGCATTAAAGAGAAGTCTTAAGACGTCTGCTTCCCATCCTTCCCATAGCAGTGAACAATTTGAACTCACTAGGTTTCTCTACAAGATTGCTTTTGCCATCAAAGCACTCTGAATGACTTTGTTTACCTCTTTAACAAAATTCAGCTGAGGAGACATTTAGAGAAATTGGTGGAATTCACTTTTAAGTGGTTTTAAAAACACTGATGCACGATAAGTCTTTTAATTGCTTACATTTCTCTATCTGTTTTATAAACAAGTATTAAATAAGAGAAACACTGTAAGATTGATAACAGGGGTCCAATGCAGTACAACTTCAAGTGAAGAGAGAATACATTAGTAGGTGTGCCAATCCTTGTGAAATGAGTTGTGACTGCTTGCACTGATTAGTGTGCTGCTTTTGGAGAACAGGCAGTTTTATGTTACTTCACACTGCTTTATGCTGGATATTATACCGGCATGGGTGGCTGGTATTTTAAAATAGCATTGCTGCGAGCATTTCAAAGATTGAGAAGGAAGTTGTTGTTTTAAGAGAAGAAGAAATCCACTCTGGGATATCACAAACAACGTTAACTATAGTCCTATTAAACTTTCCTGTGGTGTGTTTTACTGCAACTATCTAGTAGAGAAAAGGAATAACTCCCTGCGGCTCTGGGAAGCCTGGTATAGGCTGGCCGACACACACACACACACACACACACACACACACACACACACACACACACGTGCATGCACGCACACGCACACACACACACACACACACTCTCTCTCTGGTACTTATTTCACATATTGGAATGCCAGTGTGTGGACTAATGTTAGTCCAGGCCATTGCCGCTGTGATAAATCTGATGAAAGAGCCCTTGTTATCGAATAGGATGTGGTCTGTCTGAAAGGGGAAACTCTTTCAGTTTGCCATCCTGTTTGCTCCCTCAAACTGACCATAGGGTCATGCTGGCAGTAAAGATGTACTTCAAATTTCTAAAACTGCTCAATGTGGGCACAGTTCCCACCCCACTCTGCAGAGTTTCTGCCATTTCTGATCTAATCTGCCCTCGCGCTCTCCTTCATCCTAATCATTTCCCTTCTCTTTATGTTGTTATGGAAACTGGATATTGCGGTTGTAAATATGTCTCTGATAGTGATTCATGGCAAAGGAAAATGAGAATGACACTTTGCCACAAAAATACATATCGCCTCGATCAAATTAAACAAGCCAATGTTAAATTCTTCAGTTTCCACAAAACAATTATAGGTTTAAACAGAAATACTAATTATATGGTAGTTATTACATTGTGGTTTACAGTCTGATGTCCAAAGCCCATTAGGATCTGCACCGTGTTTTTATAAGATTTTAATGATCTTATTTTCATTTAGCATTGAAGTTTCTAGCTCCTTATAATGACTCAACTGGTAGAAAATGATTCAAGGCTATTCATTTTATATCAAAACATTCCTTAAATATCTAGACATCATCTGTTACAAGGCTGATGCTGGATCATTTTTGCAATGATCTAATCAGCCAATCATGTGGCTGCAGTGAAATTCTGGTAATTTTCAATATCAGTGATTTTGGTTGTGAAAGGATTTTTAGTACCAGACTGGCAGGACTGAGTATTTCTAGAACTGCTGATCTACTAGGATTTTCAGTACAGTAATGTGTGCGTGTGTGTGTGTCTGTGTGTGTGTGTGTGTGTGTGTGTGTGTGTGTGTGTGTGTTCACTGCACTGATGCATTTAAGGCAGAGGCAAAAATCAATCTGTGTCCAACACAAATGGTGAACTAGTTGTCTTTGTGTGTACAGTACAGGCTGGTGGAAGTTGTGTAATGATGTTGGCACACTTTGGTCTATTACTGCCAATCATCTTAAATTCTGGTGATTAAATTCCACAGGTTATATGAATAATGTTGCTGACCAGGTGAATCTATTCATGACCACAATTAACCCTTAAATCTTCTGACAGATACTTCAAGTATGAAATTGCACCATATCATAAAGCAAAGGTGTCTTTCACTGTTTTAATGACACATGACAGTAAACTCGATGTTGTTCGGTGGTCACTGGATCGGAATCTAATAGAACACCTGTGAGATGACCCTGCGATGGACTGCTGCCCTGCCGAGGGGGCATTCCTGCCTTGCTACCAATGACCCCAAGTGCTTTTAGGCAAACATAAATAAATAAGGGAAAATACTATAAAGAAATAAACTAATATTACCTCTATATTCTGTATATTCTCTGCTAGCAGAAACCTGGTGTTTGAAGTTTTTAGCTGTCAGATGCCTGGTAAGGTCTGGTTGCTTTGAAGCTCAGTGTAAGAAAAAATCTTAAATGATAAATAATTAAAAATTATGGATTTATCTCTACACAGGGTGCTCTGTCGATATCATGGGGAGGGGGAGACTGAGAGAAAGAAACAAACAGAGAGAAAATCTGTTGGTAGTCAGAGAGTTATTCAATATTATTATATATGATTCTAAAAACCCAAAAAGCAACATACTCTATTCGGTGGAAAACGTTCAATCATACATAATTCAAGAAACTCAAGGCATTGCATTACATTTTGGATTAATTTCACATGAATACATGTCCATCATCAGAGGGAAACTCTGATATCAAGATGCTTTCATATCAATATCTCAAATTAAGATCATTTGTGATATTCACAAAAAAAACAACAAAAAACAAACAAAATATCATGAATCAAGAGACTGACACATGTTTCCTATATACAGCTGTTTTTGTGTAAATTCAGGGTCAGGTCTCCTGATTGGCTCTTCAGCTTTAAAATAAGAAAGTAATAGCACTATCTTTAAGCTGTTTGGCTACTCGCTCATTCTGGATGAAGGGACAGGCTCTAAACAAAATATCCCTGATATATGTTTAAAAATGATAGTGTTGAGCGTTATTTAAACCTATCCTTGAAGGTCCTATATTAGAAAATAATTGACAAAATGTTCCTCAGTTGTACACAAAAATGATACTTTTTGGCACCAAAAGTGGTTCTTATTGCATTGTTTAAAGAAGCCATTGTACTGTTTTTAAGAGTGTATGAATATGTTCCAGAATGTTCCAAAATGAAATTACTTAAATATTTGCTTTTTTTAAAAAAAAAGAAAAGGAACTGAAACTGAAAGCTGAATGCGAATGCTATAAAGCAAGATAGAAAATAATAATGTACCACTAATTTCCTACCCTGAGCATTTTTGGCCTCTGCATTCCTTCTGGGTTGTGTTAAGAAAGGTATATATTCACTTATCTACTATTCCATGATGGGTATTTTCACCACACTTGACTGATTTGTGCTCAAGTCATCCCTCAAACCACTGAGCAGAAGGCGCCTGATGTGCAGAGTCGTCCGAGAGCACGTACTGTACAGCGGTTCTTTCAGAGTCTTCTATATTTATCTCCATTCCCCAGCAACATGCACATTTCCCATTACTTTTCCACCGCACTGACCAGGAACACTGTGCTGGAGTTTTCCACATTCTTGTTACCATCCCAGCTCCTTTGGTTGAAACCCACAAATATTCTCATTTTGCTAGGTTTCCCATTTCTGCTTGAATGTCTAATTTGATCTCATAGTTTGACGGCTGCATTTCATCCCGAAGGAGATTGTGGCAGGAGACGCAGTCTTGGTCATGTTTGATTCCTCAAATGAAACCCTTTGTGATGGTGCACATATTGAGATGACGTTATAGTGATTATTCAGGATGAAGTGTCATGTAGTTGGTAGAGGAGTCAATGAACTGAAGGGCATTGTGATTGGGCGAGCTTTATATAATTGGAAACATATCACTGTGGTATGTCTGAGGTTTAAGACCCTTTTCAACAAGTGTGTCTCCACTTCTTTCTGGCTTAATGGTGAGGAATGGATATTTAAAAAAGGAATCACAGTTCATGCTGACACTGCTTAGTACAGAACTATAGTTGGAAGTCTCAAATGATACTAAAAGCAGAATCAAATATCAACTATTTTAAATTTGATAAAAGTCCCTTTTTATTAATCTGTTGGACTCTGATTCTATAATAAGCTAGTCTACACTAAGCAATAGCACAACTAACTTTAGCTCTGTTGAACTGCTTCAAACCTTCCTACAAATATAATATAACATATCAAAATTTATTTTGTACTATACAACAGTTCTGGTTGTGCAAGCTGAGAAGCATTTAACCATGTTGTTATTTCACAGCACTGCAAAATGACAGCAGAAACTCTTTTGACCGGAGCAAAAGAGCAAAAGGAAGTTGAAAGGATTAAGACGATGTGGCAGATGCATTCACCACTCGATTCACCAGTTTCTTGTTGCCCTGATTGCAAGCCAGGACTCGTGGCTTCTGTAAACTCAAACCTAGTTGGCTCAGCAGGAGGCATACAGAAACAGAGACTCGATTAGACTGAGGGAGACAGGGTCTCGTCAGGGCTTGTTGAAGCTCGGGGAAGTGTTCCCTTCAGGTTTGTGGTTTGGGGATTTTACGTCTGTTACTATGTGTGAATAAATATGTTAGGTGGCACTGAGCCATTGTCTGCTCATTGATATGTAGAGATGACTTTGACAAGGGCCGACTTGTGATGGCTCCAAACTCTTGTGGAATGTTCCCAGTCTGCAGTACCCAAGACCTGAAAATGTTAATGCTGACCCAACAGTGCCTGTTGGTACAATGATCGTGTGAACATCAGAACCTGAGCATGGAGGTGGTCTGGAGAAGGTGGCCTGGTCTGATGAATAATATTGTCTTTTACATCATGTAGTTGGCTGGGTTTGTGTGCGTTGTCAAGACGACAGGCAGTATGACGCTTTGGCTAATGTACTGCTGGATAGCCATGTGACCTGCCAGTAATGTAGATGTTAAATTGACATGTGCCAGCTTCATAAACATTGCTGGCCAAGTGCACCCCTTAATGGTAATGTAATTCCCTGATGACTGTGGCCTCTTTCAATAGGAATGTGTACCCTGCCACATTGCAAAGGTGGTCCAAGAATGGTTTGAGGAACACAACAATGATTTTGAGGTGATGGCTTGGCCTCCAAATTCTTTGAATCTCATTTCAATCAAGTGTCCGGGAAGAAATTAAATCCACCTCACAACTTACAGGAACTCAAGGATCTGCTACTGGCAACTTGGTGCCAGATACCACAGGATACCTTCAGATGTCTTGTGCAGTACCTGTCTCAATGGGTTGGGGGGACCTACGAAATATTAGGCAGGTGCTATAATGTTTTGACTAATCTGCATATATCACTCTGTCTTTGTAGTCACTCCATGTTGAGCATTGTTCACATTTGCATGTGTCTCATGGATATGTTTTGCATTCCTGTTTGAGTCTTTTCTCCTACTCCTGTGTTCATTAGTCTTTTGACTTTGTGGTTCATCGTACTGTTCCTGATGGCCATCACTTCAGCCTTACTCCATCTTACAGAACTTCCAGCAACTCATACAGTGTGAGGTTCTCGAGCACCTGGAGGGGAGTTCAGTGTTTCGCAGTGAGTTTACATCCTGGCTACATCACAGACATTATTGCCGAATGCCCCAAGGAAGCTCAGGGCACATCCAATAAGCCCCATCATATGGAAAGGCAGAGGTGCTGCAGTCAAACCATTTCTCCTGTTAGGGGAAAATCCTTTGAGAGCGTAGACTATTTTGGGGGATGGGCTTGTTGAGCTCAGGTCTGTCTGCTGTCTAGGAGGACATCAACAGGTCCACCTGCTGCTAAGGACATTGCTGCAGGCATGCCTGCAGCTTAAGACACCTGTCTTGCCCTATCCATTGCTTCCATATTTCTTTCCCATGTCCTTGAAATCTCCAGAGCTGACTGCACAAGTGTTGGTTACCAGTTTGCCAGTGCCCTAAGGTCAGCCAGCCTTCTCGTCTGTTCAGACTCCATGTAATTGCAAGACTGCTCTTGAACGTATGCTGTCCTAACAATCTCACTCTATCAAACTAATATAAATCATGAGAGCATTAATTAAGGATAATAATATCAATATCAATAATAATAATAAAGGAGTCTTACAAGTTAGATTTGGCACGAAAGTGGAACCTTTAGGAAGGTAGATCTCAAGGAGGAGGTCACTTATCTGAAGTAAAGATGTGCATTGCTTTAAAATTCTTTAGAATCTGTTGAAGTGTCTAGAAGATAAAAGGTGGGGCAAGTCCTTTAACCTATTTTAATGAAGATAACAGGACATGTTTGTAGTGTGATTAATAGAGATTGCTCAATGCCTCAGGCTTGTCCATGGTTTTGAGATCTATACCTCCGCAGTAAAACATGCATTCCAACACACTACATTCACCACCCACTGACATCTCAATTTAGAACACTTACACATTTGTGGCTTTGTGAATCAAAAAGAATGTTAGTACTTTAATTTAGATGATTTTTTTTTTGTCTGTAATTCAGAATCTGGTCTTGAAGTAACACGACTCCGAGACAGAGTTTCACGACTTTTGCTTTGAATAATAACTTTATTTAATAATTAACTCTAGTGAACCCCTACTTTTGTACAGTCAGCATAAGTCATTCAGATATGCCTAAAGATGGATTATTGAATTAACCACGTTATGCTCCCTCTTTGATTCCTGTATGTTTCTCTGTAATGCAAAGTGAACTCAAACCGAGCCCATGTGTTACGAGTTAAGGCACAGTCCACATCTTGAGCACAGTAACCAGAAGATGAGAGGCTTTTGCATGGCTGAATTACCCACTCTGAAGTGTGTGTCTACTGTGATAGATATACCTAGCATCAAACACTGCTTTGGATTAAGGGTTCAAAAGGCTCTCAGGCCTTTTTCAGAATTAAGGCCAGTGTAAATTTGTCAAATAGCAGCCTAACTTGGGGATCGGGGCACAGTCAAAACACATTGTTTCCATGACAAGGTAACTGACAGAAAGCTTAGGCATGATAAATCTGAGCTGTGGAAACCTGGCTTGTGGCTTTCGACATGGCCTACTGTGCTGCCCTATTCGCTGAGGTCTGGTTCTAATATGATACAGTTGAAGCTTTGCATCACATGACATCTCAGAGCAGAGCAGGAATGTGAATGCAGATGAATATATAATAGGGATTTTCATTTTTGTTCAGCTTACATGCAATATTTCAAAATAAATGACTTATTTGTTACAGAAACATGTTGAAACACTAAAATAAAATATGATGTTATGATTTACTATTAGGAGAGTGAAATATAAGAACAGGGCTGTTTTTGTTAATATTTTAGCATAAATGTCTATACAAGCAACTTACACATTTCTGCAAGTATATGTGAAAGTATATGTATTTACATATTTGTTTGTATATTTATAAAAATACATTTGATTCTTGAAAAGATTACATGTTAGCAATTTTGCAAAAACAATGCAGTTACAACACAGAGTTTCTCAACCCTGGTCCTGGAGACACCAATGCACTGCAGATTTTAGTGCATTCTCGGTGTGAATTCCCCTGTGTGCAAGCACAGTGGTTCTATGAGCACCTTCACCTTTACCTTGTATCTGCAAATGTATTGATGGGTGTCCTCCAAGACATGTTTACTCTGATTCATCCAGTCTGTGACAGCAGGAACATCAGATGGGACATCCGACCAGGGCATTAATGGGGGTTGGTAGCTTAATACAAACTGAAACTGAATCATCCCTGTAGCAGAGCTCACTAAGGAATTCTGGGCCATTTCTGCCCTTGGCAAGTACTGAGCCCAGTCCACAGGGTGTTCATAGCAATACAGTCTTAGAAATGTACCCAGTTTCTAGTTCATTCTCTCACATTGACTGTGGTTCTCGACACATTTCTGGAACGTATATTCTGTCTATGGAACAGTCCTCTGGGATCTCAGTGTTCTTAGACATGAATTCAATCTCCTTGTCAATGTCCCATCAGACAGGTGCTAGAATTCAGTGATGGAGGAAGGATCTGCTCAGGGTCTGGAGCTAGAGTACAGACATCACCTTAAGCTTTAGGATTGACTGACTGGGGACATGTGGGGACTGGCTTGGTTGCACAGGGGTTCCTGGGAAATGGAGTCTGTGGGGTCAGTAGAGTTTGGGAGTGTGACAGTTGGAAAGCTCATCTTATTCAAACAACCCGCAATTGCATTGAATAACTTGTGACTGAATTAGGGGTGTAACAGTTTGTGTAATTGTACTGAACTTTGATGGTAGACGGGTCACAGTTTGCTGTGCAGTCACACAGAAAACACAGAGTACTTACTATTAGTATAACTAGGCTATTTTTTCAAGCATATTGGATTTGCATGATATTGTGGGATATTGTAGGAGTTTGTCCCCCTTGCCCCCCTTCTCTTTTCTTTTCTCTTGTTATCACATGTAGAGAGACTCATACACTCATACACATTTTTATCTCTCTTTATTATTTATTTCTCCATTTTGAAAATAATGTTACACTGAAATCCTAGCTTTAAATCTTATTTCAACTCATGAAATCATGGTGGTTTGGACGAGGACAATGTGTTGGCGTGTGTGTGGGTGTGTGGGTGAGTGGAAACATTGTAAACGATAATGTTTACTGCTTAATTAGCACACTAAAGGCTGTGTGCGTGTGTGTGTGTGTTAGGTGCTAGATGGAATAAACTATATCTTGAATAACTCTCCTTATTTGTACCAAACTGTTTGGTCAAATCTGTGTTATGAACCAAACTATGATTTTGTGTACCATTACACCCCTACACACCCTACCCTGAAACTAGACATTTTAGAGACAACTAGCTTCACAGTCTGTAACAATTAACCTGACATGTGGGGTAGGCTGTAACATTTGAGCACATCCTGCACTCAGCTTTAATCTCAGAGAAGTCTTTTAATATATTTCACAAAAATCTAAGTTTAGTGTTTAGTGTTGTCCCACTTGCTTGTACTCAATCCGGGTCCAGAACTGGAAACCATTACAAGAAGCACAGCTCAGTAATAGGAAAGAGAGCTACCATTGGTTCAGTATAAACTGGGTAATCAAGCTGGTATCTGTGGTTGTAAAAAGTTAAATATACTATGCAACATGAAAGCAGACTAAAGTAAGCAGTATATATTTTTGCTGTGTCTAATGGAATGCAGGGGTAATAGGGCAGCTTGGTCTTGGACGCTTTAAAGTTATTTGTGCACTTATAGAGGACAGATGCTCTTGGAAAATTCATATTCCTTTAAGTTGTTTAAAGTTTTTCCATGTTCCAACCAGTGAAATACCAGTGGCACTCTATATTTAGAAAAGCAGATTTTTATTAAAAACAATATTGTAAAATGTTGCATGATTGGTTGGCACCAGCCAGCACTTACATCTTTGACCAGCAGGGGGATCTTTCCTTCTTCATATCCTTGGTGCAGCACTAGTCACCAGCATACGTCCCACTGCTATATATTAAAAGGTTTTATTTGAGTCCGATGTGCTGCACAATGTCAGCGCTAAATGATTAGGACTTGATTGCATCTGGTGCGTCCAGCGGCTTTATGGTCACTGTAGCCATATGAGATTGATGATGTAGGCAGCATGTTCTGGGGTTTGAAGGGGACCATAAACGTAGATGGAACTTCCTCTTTCCCTTTCCTACTTTAATTGAGACAGCTGGATTAAATTATCCATACCAAAGGCAGAGCTTTTTCAGCTGGACTGTGTTTTGATTGTGACCTCACCGTGTGGAGTTCAGCACACAATATGAAAGAAAGCAAATGCCTGCCAAACAGGTAACGTTGTGCGATTCCAGCATGTTGTTTGATCCTTGTAACTCTGATCCGAGTACAGAAAGTTTCAGATTTGTCTGGGAAACAAGTGATTGGAATAAAGGAAAAGGTTTTGTCCAGTTAGCTGTCTTGTGAAAACACCGCAATCAGTCATTGGAACAATTGGATGCTTTCCCTGTGACCCAGTGTGGATGTGGGTTTAGAGATGAAAATTCCACAATCTTCCAAAGAGTGGTGGTTCTGTTCTGCTGAAAGTGGACCGTCGCATGACAAATTGCTCTGTTTCATTAATTTCTCTTCCTCCATCCCATGTTTGTCCATTGCTGTTTCATCCTAACCATGTTAAAGTGGGCAGTACAAGTGCCAGGCCTCTATTCATTGTTTTGGTGGGCTTACAGCTGCTTCTAGGACAGACCACCGAGGAGCAATTACCAGGCCTCTCGCACAGCTAGTTTCCCATCCATCCATGCTACCCAGACATCAAACAGTGCCATTAAGGGTCTCATGAAAGTTGGGATCCATGTGCTGTTGGTGAGTATATATATATATGCTGCTCTTTCCTGTGAAACGTTTCCCTCCCACAGGGGGCTCTTGCACAGGATATCCTGGGAGTTGGGCTCCAGCGCATGGTTTCCCTTTGCCATCTGAAAACGAGTGAGTTCTACCAACACAAGTCATTAGGATGAATAATGAGGCAGATATGACAACATGAGGGTTTGCCTCACCTACATTCATCTGGCCATGGCAGCCCAGGTCTGAATCCCACTGTTTGCTGCAGCCAGAAGCACACACACACACACACACACACACACACACACTGTCACACAGAAACTGGTATCTTCAAAATCAGAAAAAGACGTGACTTTCAATGGAAGTAAGTGTGAAAAGATTTAATTCCAAGTGAAGCATTTCTTACATTTTTGAAGCATTTCTTCTGGTCCATTCATCATGAAATGTTGACACAAGTCAATGATGACAGCCTTGACAAGCCTTTAGAGAACTGTCAAGACAGGCTGATTCAAAAACCTGGGAGATTTTCACAAGCAGTAGAATGAGGCTGGCGTCAGTGCATCAAGAACCACCACACACACCGTCTCCAGGACAGAGGCTACAACTGCAGCATTCCTAATATCAAGCCCTTCTGAAGCAGAGACCGTGTCAGAAGCATTTTACCTGCGCTCAGATGAAAGAAAAATTTATTATTTGGAAGTCAAGTGAGATTTTAGAGGACTTTGTACCCCCCTACTGCTGACAAGCTTTATGAAGAGGCTGATTTCCTTTTCCAGTAGGACTCTTCACCTGTCCACAGAGCCAAAACATTTTATATATTTTATAAAATGTTCTAATAATTTGCAAAATTGCATTTCTGACAGCCTACCTTTTAAATGATTACATTATGAACGAAGACTAATTTTTAGCATTTATTCTAAAATTTAAATTGTCACGTCTCTTGTCAATCCTGTCTTCCTGTTTTCTAGTTGTCTCTCCCCATGTGATCCTAAGCTGCTGTCTCCTCCCTTGCTCCGCCCATTCCCGGCTGTGTCTGGTTTGTAACCCTGCCCCTTTGTAATCAGTAGTTTCAGGTGTGTCCAATGTTTTGTATTTAAGACCCTCTCTCTCAGCCAGTCTCGATGAGTCCTTGTTGAAGATGTTAGATGTCAATCCTTGTAGATGTTGTTCTTGTGTTTGTTATAGGTGTCCATTTGGTTGATGGTTTGTGTTTTTTTTTTTTTACTTGGTGTTTAAGATACGTTTGTTTTGTGTTCTGTTTAATTCTTTTTAAAATCCACAACCCCAGCATTTGCCTCCGCACCCTTAGTCTTCCGTTCTGTCCGCTCAAACTTGACAGAAGGACTCACCTAACCTATGTGTGCTGTAGCTGCTCCATCGAGGTAGCGATGGTTTTAGCAATGAGAGTTGCTAGGAGACCAGGTGCTGCCTCTCAAAAGGCCAGGAGGGCGCTTGACGCCATTGTATCCCCGTTTGGTGCTATCCAGAAGGTGGAGCCAGCTGCTCGCGAACCTGCCTGGAGGGCGGAGTCTAGCCCTCGCGAACCTGCCTGGAGGGCGGAGTCTAGCCCTCACAAACCTGCCTGGAGGGCGGAGTCTAGCCCCCCTGTTCCAGTCCGGGAGCTGGGACCACAGCTCCATCTCCAGGTCCAGATTCTCCTCGGATGGTGGAGTCCACCTCTAGAACTGTGCCCAGTCTGGCTTCAAGGACAATTGGGACTTTTGCCAGATCTGGGCCCTTACCTTTTATGTCTCCATCTAATCCTGTATCGATGCCTGTACCCATGTCCACACCCTTGTCTCAGTTTAATTCTGTTTTTGTACCCATATCTGTTCCTGTATTAGTTCCTGTGTCTGTTTCTGTTCCCATTCCTGTGTCTGGTTTTGTCATCCCTGTTCCTGTCACTGTGTTTGTGTCAGTCCCAGTCTGTGTGTTTGTCCCAATTCTGTTTCCTAACCCTGTCCTAGTACCCAGGTCTGTCTTGTCCCAAATCCTGTCCCCTGTTGTGTCTGCTTCTCCAGTCATGTCTCATGTGCCCTTGGTCCAGTCCTCTGTCCAGTCTCCTGTTTTGTGTATTTACCTTTATTTCCAGTCGTGTAGACCTCATGTCCCTTCTAATGTTTCTCCAAACTGTTCACCAGTCCAGTCTAGTTTGTCTAATGTCCTCCAGTCACCTCTTCTAATATATCTTCTGTCTTGTCACCAGTTTTGTCCCCTTAGTCCGTGTTCTGAATGTTCCCTGTCAGTATCTAGTCCTGTCTGTCTTGTCTGTTTGATTTCCAGGTCCCTCTCCTTCATTGGGGAGTCTTGTTTTACGTGCCCCTGAGTTGTGTGTCGGGAGGGGGGGGCCTACTGTCATTTCTGTCTCTTGTCAGTCCTGTCTTCCTGTTTTCTAGTTGTCTCTCCCCATGTGCTTAGGAGCACATGGGTTGTTTGTTTTGGTTCTGTCTCCTCCCTTGCTCCGCCCATTCCCATCTGTGTCTGGTTTGTAACCCTGCCCCTTTGTAATCAGTAGTTTCAGGTGTGTCCAGTGTTTTATATTTAAGACCCTCTCTCTCAGCCACTCTTGGTGAGTCCTTGTCAAAGGCAAAAATATTCAGTCCAAATAATGGCTTGAAATAAAGGCCACTTTTCTTTATACTAAATTAGACTGTATGTACAACAATAACCTAAATCACATTTAACCCAATAGAATGTTTCTCCATATGATCTCAATATTGTCATCAGGAGTAGAAACCTCATATTCAATGAAATGCTAGCACTTCAGTGACCACTGCATTGAGCAATCAGTAGCTTCTGTCTGCAGGCCAAATAGTAGCCATTCCACTAGCTAAATGCAGTGTATTTCTTCATTTTCAGAGATTAAATCTGTCACCGAAGGAGTTTGTGTGTGCATTAGAAGTTGCACAGTACAACAGAGCAACACCAGCAATGTTTATATTGGTGTGTAAGGGATGTATAAGACCTTTGTTGTTATTGGATAGACTTTTGTTTCCCTCTGTTGTCATTCAGAGCACAGGTTGAAAAGTACGAAATCTTTTTTTTCAATAAGACAATAAAACACAAGTGATGTGACATTGTTTTAATGGTGAAAGGTTTAAATGGAAGTCAGTGTAAAAAGATTTAATTCATTTTGGAGTATTTCTGTCGGTCCATTCATCCTGAGATTTTGAAACAGTGTGAATAAGAACAGCCAGATTCAAATCATGTCAAAAATGAAAAATGTCAAATTTGGAGATACAAGGTTTATGCAGGACAGCCTCAAAGAAAGTTGATTAGATAAGCAAAATGATGGCCAGTAGATGTCCTACAAAATACAGTTAAAATTGAAACCGTGTAAGGAGTCACCGTGACTTCTATAACAGACGTTGGGAAACTTTAACTTTCCTCAAGTCTGAGTGCTCCTTACTGTGCAGCGTGATTACCCAATGAAATCACCTTCAGCAGTCCTACCGGCATTCCCTGAAGGTCTCTGTAGGGCTGGCCCGCCTGTGCTCCCAATGCCAGTCATGCACGAACACTCTTCCCTCAGACTATTGCCACAGCTGTTCTCTATTTCCTCCCTCTGGGCCGTGCCAGGCCTGCATCGGTCTGTTCCCTGGTACCTTTGCTACAGGATTAGCCAACAAGTTCATGTTTTTCAAAGAGGTGGTGTTTGGCTATGTGTACAAAATCGCAGCCCATTTCAAACACCCGGTGGGGTGTAATTGGAAGGTTAAGAAAGGAGACGCTGGTGTTGGAGCGTCTCTGTTCTTCAGCTGCTCGCACAGGAGCTGTAAATCTATTTCACACAAATTCACAGTCTTTAAATATGCTCACACAGCTAGGGGTGAATATTAAAGTAGTCCAGCAAAACGCTCCAGTCTAGTCCTGCTACTTTATTTGACCATATTGTTCTGCTTTCTCATTGGACTGGATAGAACCTCAGGCTTTTGCGCAACCTGAACAGCTCATTAATCACTGCGGTACATTCAGTGTGTGCCCTCGCTGATGACACATGCTGAGTAGATGGCCTTAGGTTGATGGACATTTGCCAGAGAATCAATTTGAGACTACTTGATACCTCAGCCCTCGTTAAGGCTGTGGTTAACCCTTTGTTGGCTCCGTTTCCATCAGCGCTGTTGAAGTGGTTGTTTGAGACAGATGGCTATTATTCAGTGAACATCTGTGTGTGCCCAGTCCCTCTGTAGAACACATCTCCTGGAGTGCTACAAAAGATGGCATTGTCTGTAGCAGGTTTAGAAGGCTGTGCTCAGAGGCCTGTGAAGGCCATCGAGAAGGACATTGAATAATAAAAGAATTTTAATTGGATGAGGAAGCACAAGAGCTAAAATCGAAGATGTTACATTTAGACATAGTCAAAACATTTAATTCAAATTGGCAAGTGTACTGCAGTGTAAAGCCTGTGGAAACACTTCAGAAATCAATACAGTAATGCTGAACAAAAACACAGGAGATGAGATGTTTAGGACTGCAGAGAGCTCTTTAAAGCAGGAAGCCATGTACTTAGCTGGGCAGTTTCTACAGTTATTGAAGAGGTTATTTTATTCCTATCAAAGAAATCTCAGAAGTGATATTTCCAGCAGGATTATCTGCCTTGATCTCGCTCAATAATTTGAAGACAAAAGAAATGAAAACTACAGTGGAAAGGAAGCACATTTGTATTTTCTCTATGGAAGTCCAGCTGGGTAAGTTAAACATCCAGAATCCTAAGTCATTCAATTTAGACTGATTGAGATACCTGAACCCTAACCTCACTAATGCACTTGCATTTGAAATCAATCAAATCCAAACAATGAACAAGCGATACTTTTGTCCATACAGTGTATGTCTTGCATTCAGTGCATTCATATATTTCCAAAGATAAATAATAATCATTGTGTACATGCAATGTTTGGTGCCCTGGAAGTTAAGTGATCTTCTACACTGCTGTTGTGGAAGAGGTCTAATTCTTGTTTTTAGAGATCTTCTGGACACAATTTTAATTTGATTCTTTTCAGTGGATTATGGATCTTCCAAGACCCATTACAGACACCAGTGTAGTGTATGTTATGGGGATTTTAAGCGCATAGCAGGATTAAGGCCTCAGAAAAGGCTTTTAAGAGGTAAAATTCTGCCCGTTTTTGGCTTATTGCCAAGACAAAGTGCTACGCAGTGTGAAGTGCACAACTTATTAACCCACATGTCGTGTCCTACAAAGACGTCTGAACAGTCTGAAAAATATGACATGTTTTTAATTTTGGGTAAAGAATCATGAAATTCTGGGAGTAAGCAGATGTCTAGGACTCTACGACCTTCATCAGAACAAAATCTTTTTTGTTTGCATGCTCATCACAAAATTCAATGTGACATGGAGCAATGAAACATTGATGCAATTTTTCTATGATCTTTAAACTCTAGAAGCCAAAATTGAAATATATTTAGATGTGCCAATTACCCATCCCCTTAATTAGCCTCCCACATTACATGCCCTGCTCTGGACACTAGGGGGAGAGATCGTCCACATGTTTCCTCTGAGTCATGTGACGATAGCCTACCACCTCTTTTCGAACTGCCGCCATTTATATGTATTTAGTATCGTTACCGGGCAGTCTTTGCAGAACGCTGGATCCCCAGTTTTGACACAATGGACGGTAGACGCCCATGTAGACCAACAGCGTACTTGTGAGAGGAACACTATCTACCCACCCCTCCGAGGGAGAGCAAGCCAATTTCTCTCCCTCTGGACCCCAGGGACGATGCTACAATATTTAATTAAGTTTACTCTTTTGACCCACTTTGTTTGTACATACACAGGACTTAGATCTCTGCATTTTAACCATCTACACACAGTGATACACACTAGTGAATTCACACAAACGTGCCCGGAGCAGTGGGCAGCCCTATCCTCAGCACCCAGGGAGCAGCTGGGGTGCTTTGCTCAAGGGCACTTCAGTCATGTCCTGCCAGTTCAGGGATTTGAACCAGCAGCCTTCCAGTCACGAGGCTGGTGAACAAAATTTTTAAATGTATTTAATTTATTTATTTGTGTGTTTATTTACACATCTGTATCACCGATGTCTGCAACTAGGTACAAATAGCTGAATGCATTCATTAGAAACACATCTCAGGAAGGTGAGATATTTCTCTTTCACACGTTTCTGTGATCCATCTTCTAACACAATCCCCACAAATCAAGAGGAGAGCTTCTGCCCTGAATATAAATCATGCTGCAATATGAGACACTTTGTGAGCCTTGAACAAAAATACTCATAATTCATGTTAATTCACTCAAGATGATTGATGTGGTTAGGCAGTGGAGGCAGGACAGACCTGCTAAACCCCATATTAACTGTAGATGCAGCTCTATGAATGAACTGTGGACTATGGACTATGAAAGGATTCCACATAGATCCCAATTTAGGGTCTACAAGTTTCTTTTGACAGACTTGAGGTTTGTTATGAAAGCCCAGTTAATGTTCTATCAGAAGAATACTATGTCACCTTTACTTTGACCAATCAACTGTTCTGCCTGTCCTTTAAAGACATTTACTGACACATCTGTTCTGCTGCTTTTAGATGCTGTCATTTTGCCTTTCCCTCGTTCCTCCCTACTACCACAGATCGGGTCCTTCAGTGTTGCCCAGGGGGTTGGGTCTTCCCCTGCGTTTAATGTTTGGTAGGATCTGTGAGGGTCCAAATGTTCCAAGGCTTGGTCTAATGGAAGGGCCTAGTCAGTATTAAAGTGTTTTCTCTTGAGTCTTCTGGTTGGAATACATTTTCACTGTGCCCTAAAAACTTAATTCTACTCTCCAGCCTCTTACAGGTTACAAGTTCTTAAAGAGCTTCTGGCTTGGATGTACTGTTACTTACAGTCACTTCCTACATTACCATGTGCTATTGCCATGGTCCAACCTTGCAAAATGGAGGTTCTATATACACGTTCTCACACATCTGCTTCACCAAACACCAAGAAATCCTTTATGACAAGAGTGTGGGAACCTTTAGCTGTTGTGCTACAGATTTTTTAATTTATTTATATATTTAATCAGTTCAAGGTTTTGGTGCTAGATGAATGTGTTCAATAATCTTTATTCTTCCTCTTCATTTGATGACAAGAAGGCTGAAAGCTCTGTCTTCACCTCTGGAAGAAGGCTGAAACCACACGGTGAGATTTGGAAACAATAACCAGCTTTATGAAGAGGCAGAGAAGGGTGCAATCTGAATCCGTTGGAGGCCCCTGGAGGAACAGCTTGTTTTGAGAGAAGCCTAAATTCCACTGCTTATTCATCACCTCAGCACAACATCTGAAGTAGGTTTATTGACTAAATACACACCCTGTCAATCAGCGGTCCAGTTGTAATGTGGTTCAACTTTAGGTGACATCAGTTTTGAATCATAAAATATCCTCGACAAGATTAACTGTGTCCTAGGCATACATTGTATTTTCTCTCAAATGACATTAAAGAACAACGTACATCAGTGTGACTGACATTAAAGCTGTAGTGCAGTATGTCATCGATGACAGCATAAACACACTGATTTCTATGCTGAAACATAAATATAGCTTAGCTCTTAGAGAGAGAAAGAGTGAATCAGAGAGAGAGAGACAGAGTGAATCAGAGAGAGAGAGAGAGTGAATCGGAGAGAGAGAGACAGTGAATCAGAGAGAGACAGAGAGAGAGAGAGAGAGAGAGAGAGAGAATCAGGCCTCTACTGCAGACTACTAGGGACAGTAAGGGAAAGTATTTAGGACACACAAGAATAGTTGTAAGTGCTGGAAAACCATAAGTCTCCAAGGAAGCTGATTAATTGAACTTCCAGTACAGTAGATGTGTGCTTCTTTAAAATGGGCTCCTGAGTATAAATGGGTGGCATCAGTCTAAGCTGACTCACTGAAAAGGGCCAACCCACTAGCACATTCAGATTCATTGAGTGTGTATACATTCTTCATCAAAAGAATTGTTGCACAAATAGTTGCACCCAGAAGAAAGTGTCAGATTTGAAAATATATGAAAAATATATGATACAAATTTAGACTGATATGGGCTGTAGTTATTAAGCTACACATACAGAAGTAGTGTCTCTCAGTATGGTGTAGGGGTGACAACTGGTGTTGGGTATGACGCAACATACCACATGTTTTGGAATGGAGTTGTACATGTTCCTAATGGTTTCCTGCAATAATCCACACCATGCAGATTGAATATTCCCACTTAATTTCTGTAGGGGTGGAGTGTTGATGGCATATCCAATAGCACCCACACATTTTCAAAGGCTGAAGACGGCAGCAGTATCTGGACAAGCACTGTCCTGTTGGAATTGCACACTGGATTGTGTTTAGAAAACGTTGGGCCACTTGTTGCAGGACATCATTAATTTTAACACTGGGCTGTCAAAGTTCCTGTCCTAAGACCAAAGGTGAGCTGGCATTGTACTAAAATGAATCCCAGTCCATGACACCAGGCCATGTAGACATGTGACGTGTGGCAACAAACCATTGATCTTGGTTCTGACCATGGTGCCTCCTCACACAAATTTGTTTCTTCAAGGTTCCATAATTTCCTACTGTTTTTCCGTTCTGTAGATGTGTGTGTGTGTGTGTGTGTGTGTGTGTGTGTGTGTGTGTGTGTGTGTGTGCACACACTGTGTATGTTTACATTGGCATTTGTTCTGATGTCAAAGAAATAATTTAGCAAAGAGAGCCGTGACCCCTGCTTGTCCACTGAGAGGAGATGGCACTGAAGCGTTCTGAAGGAAATGAGCTCATGAGGGAAATGATTTCATGGTTCTGTGGAAGCTGGAGAGTTCATGATTTTAATGGATATATAGGCAGTGCAGAGCCTTTTGATCCTTTGGGCCAAGTGTCAAAACTTTAAAAAGTTCAGTTTCACTATTTAACTTTAAACTAATGAACTTTTGGAATGTAACTAGAAAACATTTTTTGTAGTTTTTTGTTTTAAAATATTTTATGATTTATATTAACATGACCAGTGCCAGCCTCCCTTTCTTTCCTGTTAGTAGGATGTCCGTCCGTCCATCCGTCCATCCATCCGTCCATCCGTCCATCCATCCGTCCATCCATCCATCCATCCGTCCATCCATCCATCCATTCATCCATCCATCCAGTCTATCTATCTATTGGTTGTCCTGGATTGCGCCTCACTGGCAAAGCACTCAGGTTTAAAATACACTCCAAAGAACTGCAGCAGTTAGACTGAGGTTGTTTGAATCGGTGGAACTGTGGAAATGCACGCGGTTATTTTTAACGTCAGAAAAACTGTCAGTTTATAATGAGTTGTTTTACATTTATTTCCATTTATACTTTAACATTGTTTACGGTGTTTGCATTGCACCTTTCCGTGAAATCCGAGGCTGTGAAGGCAAACACATTGGGAACTGATTCAGAAACTAACTTCATTATCTTTGTCTCATTTAGTAAATAGGCTTCTGCACCATAAATGAAGGCAACATTTGACGGGTCCAACATGTACAGATTGCCACAGAGTGACAGAATTTTATTTATTTATTCAAAAAGGTCAATCATTTATATGTATATTGTAAAATTATATATTTCTAACCTTTTAGTGATGAAACTATTCAAGTTAATTTATTCAACATTTTATTAAATGTTATGTTTTAAATATCATATTTATTTGAGAAGCTCTAGTACTTAGAAACTAGAACTGTGACCCAAGTTATTATGATGGCTTATAATAGGAAATGAGGTCTCAGAGTTTTATGAAGAATTTTATAATCAATTTGAAATTTAACTGAAATCCAGGGCAGTAATTACAGGACTGGGCTGAAATAGGAACCCTGGCTGCAGCATTTCAAACCAACAGACATTTACTGAGGTTCCTGTCGGGAACATCCTGACAACAGTGTGTTTCAATAGTCTAGAGTTGAAGTAATAAATGTACTCATTTTTCTTGAACCCTGGCAGAGGTACACCAGGTTTGATATAAAGGTTTCCAAATATGAACTGTGACCAGTGATGTTCATGATTTCATAATGAATACATGAATAAGTGAATACATGAATGAATATTGTGAATTTCATGTTTGTAGATGTTTGAGAATATAGAACTCGGCCCGTTACATTAGCATTAACCTTCTGATGTCTTCAAACCAGTGAAGGAGATCTAATGTCTTATGTCCACAGCCTGGAGCTCCTGTCTGAACCCAAATTAACATAGTTATTAAAGATTTCCTCTCAGGGAATATGGAGATTAAAGGCAGGTATGTCATTCTTTTTAGCACTGTGTAATTACTGCTCTAGTTTAATTATACCTCAAATCCCACGAGTATCTTTTTCATTAAAATGCTAATTCATATAAACAATATTAAAATAATTATGGTGGGTTTAAAGAAGTCTGTCTAGCCTTTTCACGTGCTTTCTGTTTTGCAAAATAAACAGTAAATTGCACTGCAAACGTGAAGCAGCACATGCCTGTTGGGAATGGGCAATCTAAGCACAGAACGTCTCTGGGGTAAGTATTGGCTTTTCAGCTCGCTAAGAGGGCTTTTAAATTCCCATAATTTATTCTTCACATTTTCAATGGTAGATCTGGAATGTCTCGGAAATGACCACACTTAATGTGCCATAAGGCTTAAATCAACAGCCAGCAACATCAGTGAATTCATCAAAGGACACATTTACATAGTGTGCTCAAAAACCCACAAATGTTGTTGGCAAAAGTGGAAGAGTAAAAATCCCAGATCAGGACAGCTCCGCAGTGGAGTTTGCGTTGAATGTTGAACCTCTACTGTTAGATTTGGCATTGAAGTCTGGAGCATCTATGAATAAATGGTCTTTTTACAGGGTAAAAGAGGCTTGTTATAATTGGCATTTGATGTGCTGAGCTAATGTATTTAGTTCACGGTCCAAATTAGGAAACACAAACAACCTGTAGAATAAAATGGGGCCCATTCAGTGTCAAACCACTGTTGACAGAGCCAATCATAGCATGTATCTCTATCGCAGCTTGACTGTATGACCAATGTTATGGCAACTGGAAGCTATGGTTTTTACTGTCATAATTACTGTATATTCAGGTCATGGAACTGTGATTTTCCCCAGGGAGCTGAGTGCTCAGCGTTGCAAAAAGTCATGGTAAGTGGAATCTGTCAATGAGTTATTTGATGATTTGATGATTTAAATCTGTCATTCCAGACACTGGCTGAAGTGTATTACATAGTATTGCACATACAATTCTAGAAAAGGGTCATCAGGAAAGAGATCTTCAAATCTATTTATTGATGTATTTCACCTGAAAATTACTTATATATAATGTATTATTTACTCCTTAAACTGTCCAAAATTAGAATTAGCTGAAGATGTTTAGAACATGGTTAAAGAAGACTTTGGCAGAGTCTGTCTTTTAAATAAACAGATGTTTCATTTAGATTTCAAAGCAGTTAGAAATCAGTAGCCGTGGAGAATATTTAAAACAACTGCCAAAATGGCCAGATCAGGCTGTCCTAGCAAGTTTGGCCCAAGAGCACTTGCCATAGCTGATGTCAAAGTGCAGCATCTACCACCAGAAAGAGACCAAACAAGTGTGTCATACATAGATAGATAGATAGATAGATAGATAGATAGATAGATATTCTGAAATTTGTGAGCAAAGAAAGAACACTAGCAGTCCCTCCCTTCTCCTTTCCTCTATAACCTAATATTTGGGTCAGTGACGGCAGACACCCCCTCTCACCAATTAGTCTGCACATAGCTTGAGCATGAACACATGGACAGAGCAGTAAACACTTTGGCATTTAAACTTGTATTTAATTCAGTTGGAAACGTGCATCTTACACCCAATGATGAGCGTGGGTGGATAACCCTTTTAGGTTTTAATGATATGTGTATCACATCTGTCGGTAACTCTGACGAGTTATGAAGCCTATAAAACAGCATGTAACTGCAGACAAAGTGCGGATCTCTAGTTCTAAGAGCTAATGAGATTTGAAATTGTGTGCATGTTTATTATGTTTTCATTGATATAGCATAAGAATAGCGATGCTGCTGAGATTACAGAAGGATTACATAACTACATAGAATTCAGAAAATGATTATACATAAGAGTAACTCCATCATAACATGGGTCTTACCAGATAAGCGTGATAAATGAAAGCATTGTGTTGTGACGTTCTGGCTATTTTTGGGTTCTTTTACACCACTCTGAATATAGAGCATGCTCCCAGCACTATTTGAACAACACTCGTTTAGAGTTTAAGGTGATGGTGACAGTTCTTGTTGCCATCCCTCATCTTAATGGGCCTTCTGGAGCCAGAGAAAGTAAACAAGCTACAGTGAGCCAGCATTTGCATAACTGTGCCATTAATTGAGAACTGCTGTGTTCTTTGAGAAATAGCTGCAGGAGAGAAACTTGGAATTCAGTGTGTGGAATGCAAAGGAGAATGTAACCTATTTCCAGCTTTAAAAATGGCATTACTCTACCGTTGGGCTTCCTTTAGGGCATTGCAGTAGATGTTCTCCAGTGCTCTGGCCTCATTCCTGTGCTTGTGCCTATAGGACATCCTTGTTCCTTTCAAGATCAACTCATAAATTCAAAAAGGTTCACATGTTTCCAGAGATACAGGTCATAACTTTTATGTTAGGTTACATTTCAAATATAGTGCCATGAAGACTCTTGCATTTGTCAGTAATACAAATTACAGTGGATGATATAGAATTAAACAAAACAAAGCAAACAAAAATGCATTATAAAAAATTGAATCTAGCAATAATAATACAAGTGAGTAGAATAACCCATGAAACTTGAGCAAATTAAGTGGTTCAGTCCAGCCTGTTGTTAGGCTTTTGTTAAGTGGTCAATAGGATAAGACTGTTTTTTGTATTCCAGGTGGTTGCTATACCTAAAACTCTCCACAGCCATACATCTCCTTATAGGCCTTAAAAGTATTGCTTTAGAAGAACCTTAGAACATCTAACTCTATTTTCCTTGGCATCGTTTGATAATGAGACTTCAGTAAATGTAAGTCACTAATTGTGAACCTCTAACACTTTGCTTCTGCCTTAAAAAGAAAATCCAGCAGAACCAAAAGAGAGCTGGTAAAAGTTCCAATTCCAAAATCCTAAAACTGTTACATAACAGTCTTGACAAAATATATTTCCTCTCCCAAAATGTATATAAACCCCAATGTATTGATGTTATGGGAGAGCACCTTATCACCTCCAGACTCAACTCTATATGGGAATATTGACTGCAGCGTTTTGTGTGCCAGTGTCCAAATTGGGCAGGAAAGAAAGCCAGGGGGGAAATGGGTTCTCGATTAGGCAAAAAATAAAAATAAAAACAACGCATGCAAAGGCTTTTAGCCCCATCTTAGACCTATTTTTCTTAAAGATGACCCTGTAATAAGCAAAATAACAGGGTGGTTGCAAATAGACTTATTGCATAATAATTTTTATTTTAATGATATTATCTAATACATTTTTAAAATGTGAATATTTGACCTAATTTCTCAGCTTTTCACTGCTATACCACTCCTTTTATTACGAGTAATATTGGGACCTGCTGAGGGTTAAAGAGCACACCCTTAAGAAGCATCAATGACTTTAGTGCAGCAGTGAGAGCTTTCTAGCAGCTTATGCCCTTATGTCATAAATTTTTTTGAACATTTCAGATGAATGGCACTTTAGATGAAAGCCTCACCCAGATGTGGCACAAGAAAATAACTTCTGTTGAATACCAGACCACCATGAGCAAGCTTGATTTTAAGGCCTATAATGCTATGCATGGTTAAATCCACTAGGGATTGTTAGGCTTAGAGTTATGGAAAACCAAACACTCTAAAAGGGTCTTGGCTCTGCTTATGTTGGACAGCAAGTACTTTAATGAATGGCAATGATATTTCACTGCTCTTTAACCACCCATGTACACACTTACACATGTTTACTTAGCCTTTCACACTGGGTGCTTTGAATATGATTAACTTAGCATAATTTCCTGTATTTTCAATTCATTTGTTACACAAACATGCTAATTAACAGTAACATAGAATGCAGAGGTACGGATTTCATGTGTGGGTGCTTACCTGGTTTATTCACTCTTGTGTTCAAGAGATCTTTGACAATTTGACAAGACTTGGATTATCTGTGAAATATAATTGAAAAATCAACATAAATATCAACATAAAAAAATTGCATCTCAAACTAAATTTATATCAAGACAAACATTTTTAAAGGGACATATTTCAACCTTTATTAAAATGGAATGTTGATACCATCTTAGTAATTTATTCCAATTCAAATTTAAATATTTGAATAATTTGAGCTATAATATTTCATATATATATATATATATAATATTTCACTTTACATGTAATGAATAAAAAAATGAAAATGTACCTTTTACAACGAAATGTATATTATAAAAGTGAAGTTCAGTAAATTTTGGTTGAAATTCTGATGAATGGTGAGGAAGAGCAAAATTCAAAATCTGTCACATGAAACTTGTAAATAAAAGCTTTATCAAAAGTTTAATCATCAGATTCCACCTGTCTTACATGCTTACATTTTCTCTTTTCTTCTTTCAGATGCTGATGTCTTGATATTTTCCCTCTCCTTACTCCTCACCGCCTCCAGTTTGGTCCTGCCATGTTACTCAGGGGGTAGTCTCCGCCCCTGCTTACCTTATATAGAATCTGTGAGGGT